>PVIJ01009005.1:0-15530 GCA_004024925.1 Scalopus aquaticus | reverse complement strand
CCCCGTGTGGACACGCAGAGCTGGTGGCCGCGGCCGGCTGTGCTGGTGGTCGTGTGGGCACCGGCTTTGCGCTGTCTGTTGAGAAAAAGCCCGTCTCTGGCCAAACGCGCGGGCCCGGGACTCAAGCTGAGCGCGGCTGGCCGTCCCCCCAGGGCCGGAGCGTCCAAAGGCCTTTCCGGCGGCACGCTCGGCCTCGGCGTCGGGAGCCCGTGGCCCC
The DNA here is from genome assembly GCA_004024925.1 of Scalopus aquaticus. Classification (NCBI taxonomy): domain Eukaryota; kingdom Metazoa; phylum Chordata; class Mammalia; order Eulipotyphla; family Talpidae; genus Scalopus; species Scalopus aquaticus. The sequence continues at coordinate 15,313 of PVIJ01009005.1, read as the reverse complement.
CGCAGCGCGCCCACGCCAGCCTCTCCCCAGGAGTGCGGTGGAGACGGACCGGAGGGCCCGCCTGGCCCGGTGCTGCGAGGACGTCTGTGCCCACCTGCTGGACCTGGCTCTCAAGGAGGCGGTTTTCCAGACGGCGAGGGACACCCTGCAGGAGCTGCAGTGCTTCTGCGAGTTCCTGCAGCGGTGAGCGCCTCTCTCCCGGGCCACACCAGCCCGCTGGCCCTGGCGAAGGCCTCGGCGGCCTGCTGCTGTCCGCCCGCGCCAGGCCGAGGCGGTGGTGGGGCACTCCAGACCAGTGACCTCAAGGGTGGGCTGTGGCCATCGCCGGCGGCGATTAGGCACCTCCTGGGGAGCGGCCCGCGTCCACCCGAGCAGGGTCAGCGCGTGGGCTTTAGCCCGGGAGAGGGGCCCGCTGCCGACGCGGCCTCCTGTTGCCTGCGATGAGGACGGGCTGGCCAGAGGGCCCTGGGCGTCCCCGCGCCGCCCTGGCCGCCTCTCAGCTGGGGGGCCGGGGGCACTGGGGCGGGCGGGCGAGTTGGGGGTGTCCCCCGGTGATGCCGGCCGGCGTGTCCTGCAGGTGGAGAGAAGCCGTCGCCGCCCGGAAGAAGCTGCGGCGCCAGATGCGGGCCTTCCCCGCCGCGCCCTGCTGCGTGGACGTGCGCGCCCGGCTGCAGGCCCTGGCGCCCAGCGCCGAGTGCCCCATCACCCGGGAGAACCTGGCCAAGGGCCTGCTGGACCTGGGCCACGCGGGGAGAGTGGGCGTCTCCTGCACCAGGTCAGTGCTCGGCCCGGAGGCGAGCTGGACCTGGGCTGCCTGTCCCCGCGGGGCCTCCTGGCCGTCCCGGGGCCGGGACACACTCGTGCCTGCCCGCAGGGCCCTCCCTGCCCCTTCCCCGTGTGTCCAGGCCCTTCCGCTTCCCTGTCGCTCCTGCCCAGCTGCCTCTCCAGGGCCTCTCAGCGGGATCCTGGGGGGGCGCGGGGGGGGGGGGGCAGAGGCCCTCGCTGGTTGCAGGGCCCGCCTGCCCCTCTGCCGTCCCGAGTGTCGCACGGGTCCCCGCTGCCCCCCAGCTGTGCAGGTGGTTTCGGTCCCCAGGCTCCGCGTCTGCCCTTGTGAGCAGGCGGCTGACGGTGCTGACCATTCTCGGCCACGTGCTCTGGTCAGGGACTGTGGGGGCCTGGCCGGCCCCTCGGATCCTGGGCTTCTCTGGCATCGGGGCGGCCTCTCCCCCAACCCCTGGTCTCCCCTCTGCCCCCCTGCCCCATTCCTGGCCTCCTGCGCACACCCTGCCCCTCGCGCACTTCAGCTGTGGCTTCCGTCGCTGCCCAGACCCCTGCGTCCAGTCCCGAGACCCTGCTGGGAGCTTGGACAGACCCTGACCCTCGGCCCCGCCACGCACTGCCCCGCGGCCCTTCCCACGCGGCCGCCTGCTCCGTCCCGCCCACCGGGCCCTGCTGCTTGCACGTGCCCGCCTGGAGGTGCCCCGGCCCCCAGGCCCGTGCTGGCCCTCTGCCAGCCGCCCGCTGAGCACACAGCGGCTGCCCAGGGCTCACGCCGTCTCCCGGGCAGGTTGCGGTGGCTCCGGAGCAGGACGGCCCACCAGCTGAAGGCGCAGCGCTTCCGCCGGCGGCTGCTGAGGTCTGTGCCCGCCCGCCCCGCCCCGCCCCGGCTGGGTCACCCCACTGCCCCTGCCCTCGCCCCGGGCCCACCGGGTGGGGGCAGCGCTTCCGGTGGCCGCGGAGGCCCTGGAGGTCTGCGTTCCCCGCCCTGCGGGCCGCTCACCCCGCACGCTCTGCCTGCAGCGATGCGGCGTGGGCGCCCCTGGACCTGCCGTCCCTCGTGGCCGAGCACCTCCCCGGGCGGCGGGACTGCGTGTTCTGGAAGCTGGTGCTGGCGCTGCCTGACGCAGAGGAGCTGCCCCCAGGGAGCCCGGGCAGGTGGGCCTCTGCTCTGGGGCCTCCCCCGCCCCGGCCGCCTGCCTGCCTGGCTGTGCCCAGCCGCTCCCTCCTCAGGCCTGGGCTGGTGTCCCCTTCGGGGTCTCGGGGAGGCTGCGCGTGCGCCTGGTGGCTGTGCGCTCATGCCGCGGGGCCAGGACTCTCGTGGCCGGGCGCACGGCCTCCCTCGGGCTCCGGGGGCTGGCGGCTGTCCCCCAGGCAGCGGGGCTGGCCCTCCCCCTTCTCTTCCCGAGGAGCTTGTAGCGCGTTTCGAACGAGACTCTCCCCGTCGTCTCCACCCCTTCGCAGGACGCTGGCCAACTGGCTGAAGGTCAAGTTCGAGGGGGACGGCGGTGCGGTGGGCGCACGCAGTGACGTGCCTGGAGTCCGCACCCTGGCACTGTCCCACAGCCTGGGCCGCAGCGGGGGCCGGGCCGTCTCCGTCCACGTGTGTGTGAAGGTGGGCGCCGCCCTCGGCCCGGCCCGCCTGCCTCCCACCCCGCGCGTGTCCGGGGCCCTTGTGCCGGGCGCCCGGCCGGCGCTGTGCCCCTCCTGCCCGTTCCCTTCGCGGGAGGCTACGGGCGGCCTGGGCGGGGGCCGCCTCGCTGTGCCGTCGGGTGCCGGGAGGCCTGTCCTGCTGCGGCGCCCTCCGGACAGGACGCGGCTGGCGGCGTGGGGCCTCCGGGGGCTGGGCTGTGGGCTCTGCCCCTGACCAGCCCTCAGCAGCCGCCCTGTGCTGGCCTCAAGGGCCGGGGCGCCTGCCCTCCGGAGGGGCGTGCCCGTCTGAGCTGGGCCGGCCGCGCGTGCCCGGCGCCGGGGCGTGAGGCGCAGGTGGCCGGCTGAGGGCTGCTGTGTTCCAGGTGGCCCACGGCCCGCTCGGCGCCTGTGCCTGGGACGCTGCGGAGACGCAGAAGGGGCTCCTGGGCGCCAGCGCGCTCCTGCTGCTGCTGCCCCCCCCGGGGCCGAGCGGGGCCACGGGGGCCGGCCGCCCGTCCTGGCCGGCCGCCCTGCTGTGGCTCAGGCGCCTCCTGCAGGCCAAGCCCGTCCAGCCTGCGCTGCCACTGGCCGTCCTCGTGCCCAGCTTGGGGGCGGCCGCCGTCGAGGACGTGGAGGACGGTTGGTGGCGCCACCTCCCCTGTGGGCTGCGCGCTTGGGCGGGGGGGCTGGGGGCTGGGGCCACGGGGGGCTGGGGCCACAGGGGGGCGGCGGGCGAGCGTCCGTCTCCTTCAGGCCTGAGGCTGCGGGACCTGGTGTCGGCCGAGCTGCTCTCTGACTACACCGTCATCGAGATGCCCGACGCCGTCAGCGACTCGCAGGGCACCGCCAAGGTGAGGCCTCAGGCAAGCGCCTCTGGTGGCCGAGCCAGGCCCCGGCCCCGCCCGCCGTCAGTGCAGGCGCGTCCTGCGGGCTCCGAGGGCGCGGGCAGAGAGCGCGGGAGTGTCCTCGTGCCCTGCGCGGCATGCTAGCCGCTCGCGCGCACACGGTGCTCTGCCATGGGCCCTGCGGGTCTGCGCCGGACGGTCCCTGCGTCCGCACAGCCAGCCCAGATGAGGGCCTGGAGCGGGCGGCCGGTGTGGCCGCGGGCTGCTCCCTCGGCCCGACCCTGGGGCTCCGCGAGGCCTCCGTCCGAGCCGTGCAGCCGAGTGACGGCCCCGCCCGCCCGCAGGTCTCCTGGGCCATGCAGTGGCTGCTCTCCCGCTGCCCCAGCGCCCTGGACCTCTGCTGCCAGACCCTCGTCCAGTTCGTGGAAGACGGCGTCAGCCGGGAGTTCAGCGGCCGCTTTTTCCACGACCGCAGGGAGCGGCGGCGGGGCGGCCTGGCCTCACAGGCGCCGGGCGCCGTCGTGGAGCTGTTCAACAGTGTGCTGGGCTTTCTGGCCGACGCCGCGTCCTCGCCGCAGCTCTGCGACCTGTCCTGGCCCGTCGCCGAGTTCGCCAGGGCGGGGGGCGGCCGGCTGCTCCCCCACCTGCGCTGGAACAGCCCGGAGCACCTGGCCTGGCTGAGGCAGGCGGTGCTGGGCCTCCAGCTCCCGCAGCTGGACCTGCCACCTCCGGAAGGTGCGTGCTGCTGGGGGTTCGCCTGGCACCCCACTTCCCCCTGCCGCGGCTGCTTGTCCACCTTGTGCTCCCCCACCCAGCACTGACCCTGGCCCCGCTGCGTGGTCAGGAGCAGGGTCCTGCGGGGCGGGGGGTTTGCCAGCCACCCCTCCACGCAGCTCAGCTGGGGGCAGGCCAGTGGGCGGTGTTGGGGTTCTGAGCCCAGCAGGCCCTGCCTGGCCTCGGGGTGCGGGGCCTGGCCTCTGCTCTTGGGGGGCTGTGACGGTCGGGGCTGACTCAGCCAGTGTCCTTTTTGGCCAGAGAACCTTATGGCAGTGCCCGGTGAGGCCTTGGGCTGTCGTGACAGGTGCACGCCCCCTGGGTGTGGAGGCCCCGCGCTTTCCTCCTGCCCGGTCGGGGGTGGGCGCCAGGCTGTTGGCTGCTGGCCGGCGGGTGGGCTCAGCGGGCCCTTCTGGGCTGCAGGGCAGCGCCCAGGGCGATTCTCAGTCAGCAGCGTGGACTCCGGGGCTGGCAGGGGCTGGCAGGGGCTGGCCGGGGCTGGCCACCGACCCAGCGCCTGGAGCCCAAGGGCAGGGCCCCGGAGCCCGGCCGCCTGTGCCAGGCCCAGCTGTGCGCGGTGCCCTCGGCACGTCCTGCCAGGCTGTCGGGGCGCAGTGGACTCTGCCCCGGCCGTCTGGGGCAGGCCTGTGACCCCCCCGTCCCCGCAGCACCCTGGCTCCCGGTCTGCACCATGGTGGCCCAGTACGCCGCGCAGATCCCCAGCTCGCGCCAGGCGCGGCCCGTGCTGCAGTCGCAGGTGGAGAGCCTGCTCCGCAGGACCTACCTCAGGTGGCGCAGCCGGAACCCCGCCCCGGGCCGGGCCGAGGGGCCCTCAGCCTCCCAGGTCCCGTGGGACGACGTCCTCGCCCTGTGCGTCAACCACAAGCTGAGGGACTGGACACCCCCCCGGCTCCCCATCGCAGCAGGTGCTCAGCGTGCCCCCCTCGCCGGGACCCCGACACGCTCCCTTCCGCGCGGCCCTGGACTACCCCCGCCCGCGACCGGTGGGGGCTGTCCACAGAGGACGCTCGGCCGACGCCCCGGCTGCCGCTGTTGTCCGCAGAGGCGCTGAGCGAGGACGGGCAGGTCTGCGTGTATTTCATCAAGGACCACCTGGAGAGATACGCCGCCCCGCCCTCCTGGGAACAGGCCAGGACGCAGACGCGGAAGGAGCTGCAGCTCTGCCGGGGGCGGTGAGCGCGCTCGGCCCGGCTCGGCCGGGAGCTCCTGGCCGCCGCTGGTCGGCCCCGGGTGGTGCCGCGAGGGCCTGCGCTGGCCGGTCAGGCGCTCGTTGGACGCTCTCCTCCAGACGCCACTCCCGCCCCTTGGGTGCCGCCTCGCACTGCGGCCCTGCTTGCCGCAGGACTGGGCGCTGGGCCCTGGCCCCTCCTGCCGCCCCGGGGCCCCCCAGTTTGGGGGCACCAGGGGCGGCGGGCAGGAGTCGCTGCCTTGTCCAGGGCGGGTCAGCGATGCCGCGTCCCACAGCAGCAGGCCCCAACGGACCCCGCACGGGGCCGAGTCCACAGAGGGAGCTGGCAGGGCCCTGAGACGGGGTGAGCGAGGGGAGCTGCCCACTGCCCGGGGCGGGCGCTGCCGCGTGGGCCCCACCCTGAGGGCTCAGGCCACGGGAGTCTGCCGGGAGGAAAGTCGGCGACTGCTGAGGCGTTTGCGGAAGGAGGAGGCTCTGTTCTCCCCCCGCCGCGCTCAGCAGAGCGGGACAGGCGGCGGGCGGGTGGCAGCGGCCTTGGGGCGGCCGGTCAGCCTGGCCTGTTCCGGCACCGCCGGGCGTGGGGGCAGCAGGGTGTGCGCAGTCTGGGCGGGAGCCCCAGGGCAGCTGCCGCCCCCGCGAGCCTGTCCACTGTGTCCTTGCAGCCTGGGGACCAAGCCCCCCCGCCCCTGCGCGCACGAGCTCCGCGCCCCCCGCCTGCCCACGTGCCGCAGCGGGGCGAGGGGCCCGGAGCCCGGCGGGGAGGGCCTCCTGCGGGGCGCCCCTGCCCAGGAGCTGCTGGCGCAGCGTCTGTCCAGCGGCCTGCTGCAGGAGAAGGAGGAGAGCCGCAGGTGGGCGGCCGGCGCTCGCGGTTCCGTGTTGGGGTGGCCTCCCCGTGCGGCCGTCCCCGTAGCCGGCTCGCGACGGGGCCCCGCGGGCACCCGGCTGGTTTTCCGGGGGGAGTGGCGACGCCGAGTGTCCGTGGCACCCGGGGCAGGTGTCCCGGCAGGCCCTGGCCCCCCCTCGCTGCAGCCTCCACTGAGGCACCTGCCCACGGCCGGGCCCCGCCCACTGCGCTCGCCCGGCTCCGGTGACCGGGCGGCCTCCAGGGAGGGGCCCTGCGAGTCGGGAGCAGCCAGGGGACGGGTCAGCAGGTGCTCCGGGGAGCTGCCGGCGGGGCTGACGGTGCGCGCTCCCCGGCAGGTTTGAGGACCAGCTTCAGCGGTGGCTGTCGGAGGACACGGGCGCCCTCGCAGAGCCCCCCGCGCTGCCCCTCTACCTGCCGCAGACGCTGGTGTCGCTGCCCCAGGCGCTGGGGCCCAGGGTGCGGCCGGCGAGCCCTCAGGTACGGGCGTGGCCTCCACTGGACTCGGGCAGGCGGACGGGCTCCGTGGCGGGGAGCGAGGCCGGCAACCCCCACTGCCCCCACTGGTTTCTGCGGGGCGAGAAGGCGCCCTCCTGTGGGAGCCTGGCCACCTGGGCTGGCCCTCCGCGGGGCCCGAGGCCAGGAGCTGGCAGAGGCCAGGGCCGCCCCAGTGCAGGGCCCTGGCCACACACCGGCTCTGCCCGCGGGAAAGGAGCCGCTGCGGTCACTGCGGCCCGGGGCCTCTGCCAGCTCCGGCCTGCAGCTCCAGCCGAGAGAAACCCCCGCCTGTGTGACCGCAGGCGCCTCTCGTGCTGGCGCCGCACGCGGACGGACTGTGCCTGGCCGCAAGGGCCCTCGCGGGCGGGGCAGGAGGGAAGGCCGTGTAGACAGCGGCCGTGGGTGTGGGCAGAGCCGGGCCCCGTCCCGGCGAGGGTGTCCAGAGCTGTCCTTCATGCAGCAGCGCAGAGGCACGAGGGAGCGGGGGCGGCCGGCCCTGACCGCGGACGCCTCCCTGACCGCGCGACTGGAGCGCCTGCAGCAGCTGATCCGGGGCGCGCAGGCGGAGAGCACGGCCTCCGAGCTGCACCTGTCTGCGCTGCTGGACGCGGCGGACATCTGAGCCCGCCCGGCGGCGCCGCTGCCTGCCTCACAATGACGTCGCTGTCCGACGCATCTGGCGTTGGGAGCTCGATTGCTGATCATGCAAATAAACCGGTGGGCGCTGCAGAGGCCGTGTTCCTGCGCGAGCAGCAGCTTCCTGCCTGCCGCTGCGGCTGGGCGGGAGCTCAGGGCAGTGGGGCGCCCCCAGAGGGCCCCACCGGGCTGCCGCTGCCCCCAGCGCTGTGGTCACTCACGGCGGGTGGGCAGCAGTGGCCTGGTCAGGCTCTGCAAGAACCGACGGGAAGGTTGGCCGGGCTGGTGGGCATCTCGGGTGCTGCGGCCGTGCCCAGAGCGGGGTGTCTGCGCTGCCTGCGTGGTGTGGGGCGCGTGTGACGCTGAGCCCAGCGGGGTCCTCCGTGGGACACTCCTGTCCCCGTGTGCCTCCCAGCCAAGCCCTTGATGACCATCCGGCCTCCCCGGAGGGCGGGGCATGGGGCCTCGCCCGGCCACTCTGTGCCCCGAGCAAAGCGCCGGCCGCCCCCAGAGGTCAAGCGCCAGCCCGAGAGCTCACGCTCCCCCACACGCGCCCACATGCGCCCTCCTGCAGCTCCCGCACCCCCACATGGAGCCTGCTGAGTGCACAGTGGGGCCGCGGCAGTGGGGCCCGAGGCTCCTGCGGACGCAGCCCCAGCCCCAGCCCTCCCCGCCTCAGCCCCGACCTCAGCCCTCAACGGGATGTCCCAGTCATGGGTCAGTCCCAGGCCGCTCCGCGTGCTCGGAGCTGACCCTTCGGCCACGGCCTGGACGCTTCGCAGCCTGAACTTTCTCACGGGGCCTCTGCTTTGAGGGGCATCTTCTCGGCCCCTGCGGCTGCTTCATCCGATGGAAATAGGGTTTGAGGTCAGAGCCCCAAGTGCCTGTTTCCTGTTGCCAGACGTTTCTCAGAGCGTCTCTGGCCGGAGTCCCCACTGCAGCAGCAGGCCTGCTGGGCCCACAGCCGCCGTGGAGTGGACTGGGCGGGACCTCCCACCGGGGCCCTTCCTGACCGCCCTGGCCTGCGCCTCCTCACTGCACGCCGCGGCGCGGGCAGGGGCCAGTGCCCAGCGACACGGCGCCTGGGGCCACAGCGTCTGCAGAGTCGCCTCTCCCTGGGCCGGTGACCCCGTGTGGGGGGCAGGAGTGAGGGCGGCACTGGCCTGCCGAGGCTCGTCCTCAGAGCTCGGCCCGCGACGGGCCTCACGTCATCTCCAGCTGCTCTGCTGCAGTTTTCTGTTTACGTTTTTATTTTTAAAGATTTATTTATTTATACATACAAGCTGGGGTGCAGGCCAGAGGCGTGGGGCGGCGAGAGGGTTCACCAGAGACAGAGCGGGGAGCAGAACAGGCAGATCAGAAACACACTGCTGAGGGGAGCAGCGGGCGAGGCAGGAGAGGTCTGCCGCACCATGTGGGAATCTCCCTGGCTGGGGGTCGAACTCGCGTCGCCGCTGCCGACAGCTCCACAGCGCAGCGCTCAACTGCCACCAGGGAGGCCCTGTTTTTGACTTTCTAAAGTCAAGTCTCCTCCTCTGGAGGACAGGACTGTCTGGACCGGCCCGAATTAGCCAGAAGTCAACCGGAATCCTTTCTCCCTGCTTTCAGGCCTTAATTCCGTTACTCTTAGCTGCGACCCAACTTTCGTCATCAGGATTCTTTTCATCCACAATATTAAGGCAGCTTTCAATTCTATGCTTGGAAACTCACGCTCCATTTTCCCTTAAAAGAGGATGAATAACAGAAGCAAAAGTAGCTGCGCGGGTAACCAACTGTCCCATTCTGAATTATCTCACAAAAAGTAATTTCTGCTCACTACCTTCTGTAGGGTTCTTACCTGCTGCCGCCGGGCACTGCCTCAGGTCCCTGTTCGGGTGCCACGTGCCGGCCTCGAGGGCCGTGGACCTGGGACACGGAAAGACCTGAGTGCGGAGACTTGTGTGAGGGGCTGCGCTCCAGGCTTCGGCGATTGCTTTATTTTCGGAAGAGTGTATACAGCCGTTTTTTGGCATCAGCTCACACAGAGAACAGAGCACGGCAGATTTCATCATAGGCTGTGGTTGGCATTCACTTGACACTTGCGCAAGACACGATCAGTGATGAGGACGTGGACAGGACAATTTCCAAGGCAGGTGGCGCTGTAAGATCAGAAGCTGCAGGGTGAGATCGAGCGTGCGCTGCGAGGCTTTCACAAGGGGCACGGCCCCAGCCCCCAGGAGGAGAGGACGTTCCGCACGTCCAAGAGATGGAACACGTGCGTGGAACAGAAGAGTTGACTTAAAGTTCACCGGGCAGGGCTGGCAATAAGTCACGTGACCTCCAGAGCCCATTTTTGGGTCTCGCTCCGGGAGCTTGCGCAGTGTCTGGGCCCCGTGACCTCAGCTGTCCTCTGCAGGTGCGCTCGGCCATAGCGCCGTTGTTTCTCCACACCTGTCCATCCTCTGAAACAGATGGGGCGGCGGGAGCTGGCGCTGGAGCCCAGGAGCACACACCACCGGGGATGGCACTGCCCTCAACTGACACTAGGCCTGGGCCACACGTGGTGCCCTGACCAGCCCCTGGAGTGTGGCCATCGCATGTGTTGCGTTTTTATTAGAAACAAAGATCCAAGTCTGAGTAAAATGAGCCCAATTTCCAAGTTTGCGGCCTGCAGACCCCACCCCCTCCAGAAGCACCCCCGTTCCCACCAGAGCCTCCAGGCCCAGGTCAGCCCAGTCGGTTGGCAGCGCACAGCCATGCCTGCCCCCACTTGGTGCATGTCCAGGAGACCAGAGGGCTGTGCCCGGAGGGAGAGAGCCTGCTGCCCCCACCAGCACTCAGCCTGGGGGCCATGCCCCCAGCGAGGCTGCCAGTCGTCTGTCCTCGAACATGCCAAGGAATGTGCAGAAACAGGGAGACCGACCCAGAGAAATGGAGCAAACGCAGCAAACAAGAAAACTACGCTCAGTTTCCCCAGGGAACGAGGAGGCCGGGTCAGCCCTGAAAGCAGGGGTAGCTCCGAGCCGGAGACGAGAGCAGGGAGAAACGGCACAAAGCTAAGAAGCTCAATCCTAATAAATCCTCCTAGAAATGGTAACAAAAAGTGGAAAATAAAGAGCAGTAGCGCAGGAGGTCTAACAGGCTCCACGAGGGCTCTGGCCGGCCAGCCGCTCTGAGGTCCTGTGGGAACACAGTCCCTCCCCCGGGGCCTGCGCCAGCTCACACCGTCGACAGCAGCAGGGAGACCCCCCACGTCCCCCCGCGCTTTCTCTCCAGAAGTCTCTGGAAATAAGGGTCACAGAGGCACATGGTCTGATGAGGGCTGTGGTGTCCCACAAGGCTTCTTGTGCACGTGCCTCCGCAGTCGGCTGCCTGGATCCAACTCGGCTGCTTCAGCCCCAGACCTCGGCCCTCACTAGCACGTCCCGGGTCAAGGTTCAGCCCCAGGCGGCTCCGCATGCTTGGAGCTGACCCTTCGGCCACGGCCTGGACGCTTTGCGGTCCGATGCATCTTGTGGGGCCTCTGCTTTGAGGGGCATCTTTTCGGCGCCACAGGAGCCGGTGGGCCCAGAGCTGGGTCTCGGCCCCTGCGGCTGGTTCATCAGAGTGGAAATGGGGTTTGAGGTCAGAGCCCCCGAGCGCCTGTTTCTTGTTGCCGCATCCACCCTAACACTGCTGAGGGGGCAGCGGGGAGACAGGAGAGGGCTGCTGCGCCTGTGGGAAGCTCCTGGCCGGGATTAAACTAAGGCCACAGCGGTGACAGCCTGAGACTCACCCCCAGGCCACAGGGAGGCTTTCTTCTTTTATTATTTTTTTAAATTGTTATATTCATTATTTCGAGAATCCTTTTCTCTTAATTTGTCTCATTTTGAGGGTCCTGTTCATTCATGGACCCAGGGGATGTCTCCCCGGCCTCCGGGGGCTGGGCCTGTGTGTTTGAGTGAGCGGAGTGCGGGGCCACTGGCCGGTGATGGGCGGGACGGCAGGGAGGGAGGACATGAGGCTGACAGTTGGACTTTTTAAGGGAAATTTCCAGATAAACGTGTCTGAGGGAGCCTGGCTGCCCCTGTCACAGCAGCCCCTCTCCGCTGATGCAAGAGGGGAGGACGGTGCACGGGTGGTGGGACACCGACCCAGCCGGCCCACCCCAGGGGAGCCCGCCGGGCCCGCCCCGCCTGGCCGAGCCTCACTCCCGCCTGCCGGTGGCGGTTTTCCCTGGACCTCGTCTCCTGTGGAGGCCTCGCGGGTGGGCTCTGCCGCTGGACCCGGCGCCGGCTCCGCCTCTTCCCCCGGCTGCCGCCGCCCGCGTTTACCGGTCCTCCTGGGGGCCCCGCGCCGGAGGTCCAGCTGCTGCCCAGACGCACCTCTGCGTGGAAGGGGCCTGACCGCGGCCCCGCGCGGGGCTCTCCCCGGCCACCAGGGGGCGCCCTCCGCGCGGGCTCCCCTGGGGTGGGCCGGCTGGGGGCGGTGCCCCACCCGGACAGGCCTCCGCGGAGAGGGGCGGCCGCGACATGGGCACCCAGGCGCCCTCGGACACGTTTATCTGGAAATTCCCTCGAAAAGTCCAGCTGCCACGGGGCTCCGTCCCCGCGTCTGAGGCTGCGCTCGCCGACCGCCCCGCGCTGTCCCGTCGCCGCCTTTCCCCGGGCCCCGCCCGGCCCGCACAGGTGACCGCGGGGGCAGCGGCTCCCAGGCCCCCAGCGCGCTCCCGCCTCGCGCCGCCCCTCAGTGCCAGGGCCAGCCGGCCTCCGTCCACCCCGCGCCGCCGTCCGCTCGCCGCCCCCGGGCCGCCCGCGAGCAGGTGGCCGCAGCCCCTGCCCGCGCCATCCCGCCCGCACGACGCCGAGCGCGTCCCCAAGGTTAAGCTGACAGCCCGAGCGAGTGGCCCGGGGTGCTGGACGCGCTGGACTTCGGGGTGCACGCGGAGAGCCCTGCTGCTCCTCGCGCCGTCCCGCTGCCGCCCCGCCCGCGCTACTGCTCTCCAGGCCGGAGCACCCGCACGGGGCGGGCCTCGGGCAGGCCCCGCCCACAGCAGGCCCCGCCCACGGCGCCGGCCCCGCCCGCCCAATCCGCTCCTCCCGCGGCGCAGGCCCGGCCCCCGTGGGGTGGGGCGCAGCACGTTTGACCACTGCGGGGCCTGCGCGCGTCCTGAGCCCGCCCCCGCCGCGCCCTGATTGGCCACGCGGGCATCGGCCGACAGTGCTCTCACGTCGGCCGGCGCGCGCCTGTACCGTGCTGCCAGCGGCGGGCGGCGGCTGGGGGCGCGGGGCGCGAGCCGGGCTGCGGCGGCACCATGACCGAGGGGACGTGAGTTCGCGCGGGCCGGGCTCCGGCGGGCTGGGCGCGCGGGCTCGCGCCCGGAGGCGCGGACGGGGCGGGGGGCGCGCGCAGGCGGCGCCTCACCCCGCGCACCCTCAGGTGTCTCCGGCGCAGGGGGGGGCCCCACAAGACGGCGCCCGCCACCGACCTGCGCCGCTGGCGGCTGAGCGTCGAGGGCGGCCGGCAGGCCTGGACCTTCTTCCCGGAGGGCGAGGACCCGGGCCGCGAGCAGACGGCGCTGGAGGCCCACGCCCTGGGGCTGGACACCGTGCGTGCCCCCGCCCCCGCGGCCCCCCGACCCCGACCCCCGACCCCGTCCCCGCAGCCCCGGCAGCCCCGCCGCCCCGCTCCGAGCCAGAGCCGGCGGGGCAGCTCCGTGTCTGGGGTGGCCTCACGGTTCCCCGGAGCTGCCAGGGAAGTCGCGACTGTTCAGCAGGGAGAGTTTTCATCTCAGTTTACCAAGTTGATCGCCCCCGGGCGGGGCCGACCTTGACGCCCGTCCCCCAGATCTGCCTTCAAAATACGTTGATTTACTCCCCACCACACTGCGCACCTCACCCTTCGCCCCCGCCCCTCTCCACCCCAGTCTGCTCATCAGTGTCCACTAGTTCACAGGCGCGGTCATGTCGCTCGGTCGACGGGGCCGGCCCCACCCGCCTGCCCCATGGGACGCTGACACAGTCAGTGCCCGAGGGAGGGGACAGAGGACAGTTTGCCAGGCAGCAGCCCAGTCACCGCTCCCCTCGGGGCAAACGCCCAGCAGACGGGGCAGCCCAGAGCGGGGTGCTGCCGCCCAGAAACCTGCCCCCACTCCGGCCCCTCCTGGGGGGACAGGGAGCCGGGCAGGGTCCGGCAGGCCGGGGAGGAGCAAGATCAACAGGGAGTGGACACAGAGGCCGCTCTGTCTCCTGCGAGCGCCCTGCGAGTGTCCCCAGCCCCTGGGGGTGCACAGGTGGGCGGGGACGTGGACCCTCCCCTTCCACAGGGCCTCGCCGGCCGCTCACGCAACCACACGTGCCGTCCGCGGGGAGAGGCGTTTTCTACCCACTGGATTTCATCTGACCTGCCGCTGCCCAAAAGGAGCCCGCAGGGACGCGGCCATCGCCCCTCAGTCCCTCCGCCCCTCCCGTGCCAGGCGGCCAAGCCGGCCCAGGCGCGGCCCGTTCCCTCCGCCATCAGGCCGGCCGCCTCGGCGGGGCCGGGGTGCGGGGCTCTGCTGTCCGACGGCCGTCAGCCCCTTCTCCCCCGCAGAGCGGCCACTTCAAGGACTTGCCGCCGGCCCTCACAGCCCGGGAGGCCGCGCTCAACGGGATGACGTTCTACAAGGAGCTGCAGGCCGAGGACGGGCACTGGACGGGTGACTACGGAGGCCCCCTGTTCCTGATGGCCGGTAGGGGCCCTGCCTGTCAGGCTCTTGGCACGTCTCGGGTGGGAGTGAGGGGCAGCTGGAAACGCAGAGGAGGGCGGGGGCCCACCGCAACCCCGGAATCGGGTTGCAGGAGTCGGCCGCCCGGGCCCTGCCTGTGAGCGGGAGGCGCTTCCCGCCTGGCGCCCCACTGGCCTGCGGAGGGGCCAGGCGGGCGGCCGCGCTCAGGGCTGCCCAGGCCTTGGGCGCCGCTGCAGGGTCGCCGGACAGCCCCGTGGCGGGCTGAGGCCCCGAGCCAGGCTGGGGCGCGGACTATGGGGCAGCCCCGGGAGGCCTGTGCCTGTCTCTGGGGGGCCGGCGGCGAGGCCGGGGTGGCGGTGCTCCCCGCAGAGCGTCCCGGGGGCTACCCTGGAGGTCACAGCGAGGCCGGGGTGGCGGTGCCCCCCCCAGAGCGTTCCCGGGGGCTACCCTGGGGGTTACCCGGCAGGGAGGCCAGGGTGGCGGTGCTCCCCGCAGAGCGTCCCAGGGGGCGAGTCCAGGGGCACCCGCGGGCGGTGGGGCAGCCCCGGGGCCCAACGGCGGGAGCTGGGCCTGCCCCAAGGACCGTCTCTGCCGCAGGCTTCCTGATCACCCTCCACACGACCCGCACCCCGCTGCCCGCCGGCTTCAGGGAGGAGATGGTGCGGTACCTGCGCTCGGTGCAGCTCCCAGACGGCGGCTGGGGCCTGTGAGTGCCGGTGCGCCTGCCCGGTGGCGGAGGTTGGGCTGTGCTGAAGGCGCCTCGGGACTGGGGTGCGGGATGGTGGCCTCGGCAGTGGGCCGGGCGGAGGCCGGGGCCCTCCAGGTTCCAGCCTTTGCTGAGGCGCCCCCTGGGGGCGGCCCGTCGCTGGGGGTGGCCCGTCCCTGGGGGTCGGAGCCTCCCGGGCTGGGCCCCGCCTGGCGCTGGGCCGAGTCGCACCGGGGCGCCCGGTCTAGAGCCGCATGTGCCCGGGCGCTCGGGCGCGCACCCGGGTCCTGTCTGCCCAAAGCGGCTCCGGCCCTCCCGTGCGGCCAGCCGACCCCGAAGGGTCCTCGGCGGGCCGGGGCTGCAGTCCGGAGGGGCCGGCTCAGCGCGGAGGGCGGCGGTGCCCGTGGCGAGTCGTCCGCGCTCGCGCTCGGGTCCTTCAGGCTCCGCGCAGGTGCTCCCAGTGCTGCCTGACCGCTCGGGAGGCGAATGTGACGCGACCGCGCCCCCTGCCCGCAGGCACATCGAGGGCCCGTCCACGGTGTTCGGGACAGCGCTCAACTATGTGGCGCTGAGGCTTCTGGGCGTGGGGCCCGAGGACCCCGACGTGGTGCGCGCCCGGAGCCTGCTCCACAAGAAAGGTCGGGCGCCCGCTGCAGGGTGGAGGGTGAGGGAGGGGCACGCTGGTGTG
>PVIJ01009004.1:0-69797 GCA_004024925.1 Scalopus aquaticus | reverse complement strand
TCCTTTATCAGATGTATTGTGTGCAAAGATCTTTTCCCAGTTGGTAGGGTGTCTGTTAGTTTTGGTTAATGTCTCTTTTGCTGTACAGAAGCTTTTTATTTTGATATAATCCCATCTGTTTATATTGTCTTTCACTTCCTTCGCTTTGAGGGATGTGTCTTTCAAGATTTTGCTGAGATGTATGTCATGTAGAGTTTGGGCAATGCTTTTCTTATCCGTCACTTCCTCTAGAATCTGGAAGGTCATTACAATCGCTCTTAAGATTGCACTGTATTGTTAGCATCCATTTGTAATTTATGTAGTTTGTGTATCTGTTTGTAACTTTTAGTTCTCTCCTCTCTACCCCTTCTTTTCTTTCTTGCCTAAACCCTTGACTGAGTTTCTGCTGTGTGTCTCAAGGACATAAATTTGATTAAGATATGATTTCTATCCTGGAGAATCTTTTAACATAGGCATATAATGAGAAGAAACGTACTGGTTTCTTTTGCTATCTGAAAGTAGATTGCTCCTATTTATTTATCAGGTTATATTTGGGGTCTGGAAATGCTATCACCGTTAATTTATGTGGAAAAATTTTTGAGCATTCTGAGACCCAAATAATAACTTACCAAATCATATCAAGTAGAAACATCCTATTTTTGTATAGCAAGAGAAGCCAGTATTGCTACAATAAAATTTTGAACAAAATTCTATGAGGCCATAAAAAAGAAATTGAACAACAGGGGAATTGTTGTTCATCTTCACAGAAAAGATGACATTTGAGCTGTTGTTGATAATTATGTTGGAACAAATAGGTACATGTAAGTAAATGAAGACAATCTCTTAGTTTCTAAATACTCAGAAGTCTCCAGTGCCCCTATTTGGAATTCTGAAACTTACAAGGTTCTGAGACCTGTATTTAAATGTGTGAAGGATATCATTTTGATACAGTTTTCTGGTCAGTCGTATAAATTTCAGATGAAATGTGAGTATTATACCATACTTTATATTATATAGTACTAAAAGAATTTAAACTTTTGTTTCAGTCTTTATACGTGTAGAGAAAACTAGGGATATAAAATTCTCAGTTAATAACATCTTTTATAAGTCAAATTTTATTTTGTAGCTGAAATGTTTAGAACTCAGTTTCTTGTCCTTTTTATATTAACAAAACTGCTTCTCCTTGTATATAGCAAGCTTAAGAAGCAATATATGTGTGTTTATCTATGTGTGTGTGTGTTTATAAAGGCATATGTGTGTGTGTATGTGTGTGTGTTTCAAGTCTTTTTTAAGATAACTTGAGGGATAGTGTGAAATTCTCTCTATTGACTGTTGATGGGTTTTAGGTTTCCATCCTATAATTGTTAGTATCATATAATGTTCTCTTTGTGTAGTTTTAAAATTAGTTTAAAAAAAGTCTTTTAGTGAAACATCATCTTTAACAAACAAAGCCGGTACAGTATTTCCCTCCTCTGGGCTTTAGAATTCAGACCCACTATTAAAAGAAAGTCTTAATTTTATGCTATGCTCCCTTTGTTTCACAGTAATTGAAACTCTAAATAAACGTATACTTTTCTGGAATATTAATGGGAATTCTTAGTAGAGTCACCTCAAAAATTGCCTCATTTTAAGATTGTTTCCCATTTTTTAAAATGCATGTCCTCTTTTTAGAAAAAAATTCATGTCTTTAGCATAAGTTGAAATTCCAAAACAAACCAAAGTATGGTAAATTTGTTGAGCATGAAGATAGTGTTAAGTTTTTATTCCTGCATAGCATTGTGAATTTTGAAGATACTTACTTGCTCTAAGTTTTTTTTTTTTCCCCGTTGTAAATGGTGTGGTAGGGGCAGTGGTAAAGCTTTGTTTTTAAACCAGTAAGTCCTTTCTCTAGTCATTTTTCCAGTTCATTTCAGTGTATACTTTATCAGTAGGATTACAAGTATTGTATGTGGGTTTTTTTTCTTTTATATTTATTTCATTTAGAAAATTCTGTGACTCAGCCAGGGACTAAAATGATCCTTTCTTCATTTATTGACTAAATTTCGTGTATGTATCTCATGATTAAGGTTTTGGGGGGGGATTAGTGATGACAAAGAGTGTGGGAAATGTAAATTGCAAATAATGCAATAAATGAAGGAGAAGAAGAGTGGGCGGGGCAATAAAGGAAGGCAAGAGATCAAATATAGGCATTGGGAGGCTGATGATAAGAAAGCTGGTAGGAATTGGGATGCACCACATCATAGATTCTGACTTGATAAACACAATTGTGATCTAGGGACAGTGTGGAGAAAGTTACCTGAAAAGAAAGTGTTCACAAAATTTGACTTACATGATATAGGACAGCAAGGAACATTACATTATAATTTTCTAGAAAACTGCCCACTGGTGCATAGGAAGACACTTGGCACTTCAAACTTCTTTTTTCTGAACTGGAAATATATTATTCAGTTTATAAAATTTCTATAAATTTTGCTCATTGTAAAAATACCCTTAATATAGGGAAATTTAAAAGCGTAAAATGAAAGTCTTACCTTCTCCTCTAGTCATGCTTCTTTCTGAAGGATATATAAAAATATAAATACATAAATGAAATTATATGCCTCATTACTATTTGGAGTCTGTCTTTTGATGTCCATTTATTATTCTTGTAGTGTTTGCATGATATTCATTTTGTCACGTGGATCTTCTTAGTATCTTAGAAATTGCTTCTTGATGGATATTTTATTTCCTTCAAATTTTTTTGCTCTAATTAAAAAGGACTCACTAGTACGCCTTTCCATATCTTTGAGCCGATAGACAAGTGAGTAGCTGTGTAAATAGCAAGATGTATCATTGCTTGGTCTCCATGCTTATAGGTATTGCAGAGGATTAGTAGCAGTGTATGTTCAGCAGCAGCAAAAACTGTATTTGATTTTAGAACTGTGCTGACTTTGGAAATTAGGAGGAACTGGTTCTGGCTGTGTCAGGAGATAATTATGTACCAAATTAAGGTTGTAACTAGCTGTACTGATATTTGATAAAGGAATATTTTAGCTCTGTCACATTTCTAACTATATTTCTGTACATCTTCAGAATTAGAACCATATTTTGGATCTTGAGAAATGTTTATATGAGCACATATAAAGTCACACTTTTTGGGCTATTCCTGGAAGATGCAGAAAGAAAATTAATTTTATAACAGCACAATGTGGTTTCCTGTGATGTCAGATCACAAACCCCATTAAAAAAAAAAAATTAAGGCCAACATCTCCCTCTAGTGGCAGAAAGTAAAACTCCCTCAAGTGCCAATGTTAAGATATTTTTATTTGATGCACAGGCGCACCGCACACCTGACATCCAAACACACACTACTTTTATTTTCACTGCAAAGATTCAGATAGCTTTTGGTTTCAGTAGAAAATAAGCTCTGTGAAAAAAACAAAAAAAATTATTTTTGAGGATGGAAACTAATTTTGATGTAAATCCATGAGATTTCTTTTTAGAGATTTTGAAATTGTCTTGTATGTTCTAATGTGCTGCAGCCAAGGGTTGTACTAATGCAATTACAAATTTAAAGCAAATATTTGAACAAATATTATAGGGATTGATATAACCCAAACCTTATGTAACCACTCAATACCATTAATACAGCCAGTGTTTATCTCCCAGATAATGTGTTTGCCATATTTTAAAACAAATAAGAGGGGGGCCTCCCTGGCGGCCCAGCGGTTAAGGGCTGCGCTGTGGAGCTGATAGCATTGGTGATGCGAGTTCGACACCCGGCCAGGGAGATTCCCACATGGCTCAGCAGACCTCTACTGCCTCGCCCACTGCTCCCCTTAGCAGTGTACTTCGGTCTGTCTGCCTGTTCTGCTCCCCACTCTGTCTCTGGTGAACCTTCTAACCACCCCACACCTCTGGCCTGTACCCCAGCTTGTATGCATAAATAAATAAATCTTAAAAAAAAATAAAACAAATAAGGAATCATTTCATTAGATTGACTTCTGAATCATTTAAAAATCCTACCAATGTTGCACTTCAAAAGATAACCAATATTCTTAAATTGTTTAATTTTCTGTGTATATGCTGTGTATATATTTAATTTTCTGTGTATATTCTGTGTATATTAAATTATTTTAGTAATTTACATGTTTAAAAATATATATTATCATACAATATACATTTTTGTCCAGTTTATCTTTTTCAATTGTGTTTTTGAGATTTATTCAAGCTAATACTGGTGTATATTTTATCCAATGCATATACATAATTAATTTATCCATTACCTGATTGAGCTATAAGTACTTTTAAAGTTTAATAATTAGACAGTGCTTCTGTGATCATCAGATATTTTTATGTGGATTTAAATTTAGTGTTTGTGCACTTAGGAGGTAAAATTTAAGTTCTCCCAAGTGGTTGAACCAGTTTTGGGAAAAAACTTCTCTTCCTTTACAATCTTTTGAAGACTTAGTATTTTTCAGATTTAATTTCACTTGTGATAGGATGTGTGTGAAATTATATGTCATTGTTGCTTGATTTTTATTTCTTTGACATTGAGTATGTATGTTATGTTTATTTGGCCACATATTTTTTTCTTTTGTGAGCTATCAGTTTGTATTTTTCCCCTTTTTCTTTTGGATTGTTTGCATGTTTTTATTGATTTGGTTACTAATTCTTGGTTATTTATAGCCCTTTTACAAACATCATTTTTTTGGTTTTCTTTGTGCAGACATAGAGCCAGTTTATATTGTATTTACAAGTTTTAGATTTTAATGTAGTTGATTTATTATCTTTTTCTGTATGGGTAGTCCTTTCTATGTCATACAATCTAGAGTCATAACGAGAATATACATTTTTTTTCTATATAGCATGAGATGGCATGTAATTTTAATTTTTTTCCAAATGGTTAGCCAAATATACCTGTTCCAAAAAAAATATATATATCTGTTCCAATTATTCAAATGTTTACTCTATTACCAATTAATGATTTATATTTCGTCTCTGTCATATATCTAGTTTCTTTATATCTAAGGTTGGTTTCTGAACACTGTTCTGTTTCATTTACATATTTTTGTATTTTGAATCATTACCAAATTGTTTTCTTGACCATGACTTTAAAGTAAGTAGTGCTATCTGAGAGGTCAAGTTATATTCTTAATATATTTTGGGTAGGAGAAAAGTTTTTCTTAGCCTTATAAGAATGAGACTTCTACTCATCCATGTAAGTTTGAGGATCTAATACTGCAACCTTTTTATTGAATTTTCATTTCTGCATTTGGGTTTTAATTTCCAAAAGCTTCTTGTTCTTAGACTATAGCTTTGTATTGTAGGCTTGTTGTGTTTGTAATATCTTAACTCTCTTAAGTCATACTGTTTTTTTAAAAAGATTTATTTATTTATGCATACAAACTGTGGTGTAGGCCAGAGGTGTGGGGCGGGGGGTGAGAGGATTCACCCGAGGCAGACTGGGGAGCAGAACAGGCAGATTGACTGAATACATTGCTGAAGGGAGCAGTGGGCAAGACAGGCGAGGTCTGCTGCACCATGTGGGAAGCTCCCTGGCTGGGTATCAAACTTGTGCTGCAGCGGCTGCAGATAGCTTCATAGTGCTGTGACTTAACTCACTGTGCCACCAGGGAGGCCCAAGTCATACTGTTTTAAAGATCACAGTCATTCCCTTTACCTCCCTCTATTGTTTTTATTTTCTGAGTTGCCCATTTGCTGTAGTAGCCACTGAATTTCACATGAGAATTTTTTCTTAAGAACCTGATGATCGTCAGCCTTGTGTTCATATTTAAGAATGAGGCATTAAAACATTTTAAAAAAGCTCTGAGTACGTGGAGCTTTTTAGTTAAAGCCAGCGTCTTTAAGTACATTTTCCTTGGTCTATTAGTTTGCTCAGAAAGTAATCTCTCTAGTGTCTGCCTTATGGTGCTTACAATATCTCATGTGCAGGAGTCCAGGAGAAAAGGGAGCTGTGAAGTCTCACTGCCTACATTGTAGATCTTACCTAATCTCTTAATTTTTAATAAGGTGTCTTACCATGATCCCCAGTTGTGTTTGGTTTCATGATCAGAACCTCTTTGGGTCATCTTCTCTAGTTAGTAAACTCTACCCTTTTTCAGGATAGAGAGGGGCATTTATCAGTGGAGCTGACAGATGTGAGGATATAAATAATTATTGTTTATAGAGGCTTCCAATGATGTTCTGTATTCATTTCTACCACCTGGCTAGCTTCAGAAGTAGTTGATGCTTCCAATTTCTGATCTTTTGTGGATATGAATTAGTTTGCTACTAAGCTCTTCACTTTTAGTTTAGCAAAGCTGAAAAGGATTATGAAACCTAAGACATTTGTCACTTGTCCATTTTCTTTCTCTCTTCTAGAGTTGCTTTTGACATCTCTTGGTGACATTTTCTGTCTTCATTTTTATTTTTTATTTTCACTGAAATGGGGGTTTGGGAGCAAGCAGAGGTGATTTACATATCCTACCTGTAAAACTGCTGGTTCCCTCTTTTTGCTTTTCTAGTTATGATCTGATAGACTGGCAGTCTCATACTTTCCATCTCATATTTGAATTCTGGTTTTACTGAACATCTTTAGTATTAAAAGCATATTATAATCTGAAACTGTCATGAAGAATTCCCTCTGTTTCTTGCATTTTGACCTTTTTATTTGTTGGGCTCTTTGTCTTTTATGAATTATGTTCCTTTCTTTGTTATTTTTTTCTTTTGCAGAGTTTCATGTTTGTATAATTGACATGCTATTTCTTTGAATCTTTCTGGTACTTGGATGACTTTATCTAGATCTTCTGTTTGCTATGAAACAAAGGTCTTACAGTTTGTAGTTTGTTTTTCCCTCTAAACTTCTTTTGAGGGCTTATCTTCTGTATTTCATTCCACTTGTCTGTAGGCTCAGGAAAGATGGCATGGCAGCAGATGCTTAGCTGATATGGCAGGTGAGCCTAGGTTCTGTCTTCCCTTTGAGATTTATTACATCCTTTTACTATCTTGGGTGGGGTTTCTTTGCCATTTTGTGTGTGTGTGTTGGGGGAAATAGACTTTCAGGCTTTGGATTGCTTTTTCAATGTGTGGCCCCTTATTTACATAGTCTAAAAGAAGACAAAGAAGAAAAAGGAAAATAAAAGAAAATAGAAAACATATACAATTTAGGTAGTATCTTGTGATTGTGTTTCAGTGAATTATTTTGAACATTCAATTCTATGGTGGAGATGTCAAACTGGACTTAAAAAGAAGACCGATAAACTCTATAGTTGTTTTCCGGAATGTTCCAGATGTTCTGTGGGATACTTATTGTTTCTTTTTAAAAACAGGTTGTCTGAACAAACATGTTAGAAGACATTTTTATGGTAGAACCTTTATGATTTATAATATATTGATATGCACTGGAGTCTCCAAAGTATCAATAAGTCATAGCATTTCTTATCTTACTTCACAATGGAATCCCACCCCTTTTTTGGGTATAATATTGTGGGACTGGGACATTGAGGAATTTGGAAAGCTCTGGACTAAATAATCTCTAAGTCCCTTTGTGTTTTTCCAATTCTGAAATTCTTTTGGACAGATACTCACTACTTCAGCAACCCTTTACCTGAACTTTAAAAATCTATCAACTGGAAAGAAAGCATTTCATTTAGATACTAATGAGTTTTAAGTACTTTAAAAAGTATTTAATAACCTCATTTTAATGAAGAGGTTTATTTATGTCTTTCTGATAATACTGTTTTAGTTTTACATAGAGAGGAATGAGAGGCGGCAAGTCTGAGTTGGCTACAGAAGCTGGACTAATTGGGACAGAATATTTTCTCAGAACTATAGAGTTCCTAGAATAAATATATTTTTCTATTTTCACATGGCTCAGTTGTTAAATTGCCAATGTGGAGTATACTTACATTTTTTAAAGATGTAAAATGTGTGGTTTATAGACGTAATTAAAGAAAATAATCTCCTTCAACTTATACACAAACAGGAATAAGAAGACATTAAATTTTTTTATTGAGGTGACATTGATTTACAACAATGTGTATGATTTAGAGCTATAGGACCACACCCTTCAGTTGTATGTTACCCCACCACATCTACCACCAAGGCACGCATAGTCTTCCATCATAGTTGATTGTGCTCCCTCCCCACTTTGCTCTCCCCCTCTTCCCCCACTGGTAGCTTCAGTATATAGTCTAAGGTTTGGTATAGGCTTGGCTTTATCTAACCCTTTGTTTTATTTCTCTATACTTCACATATAAGTGACATAACCCTATATTAGTCTTTCTCTTGACTTATTTTGCTTAGCATAATCTCCACTTCCATCCATGTTGTGGCAAATGGTAAGAGTTTATCTTCTTTTTAATAGCTGAATAATATTCCATTATGTGTAAAGACCACATTTCTTTTTTTTTTAATTTATTTATTTATGCATACAAGCTGGGGTATAGGCCAGAGGTGTGGGGTGGTGAGAGGATTCACCAGAGACAGAGTGGGGAGCAGAACAGGCAGATCAACTGAAATACACTGCTGAGGGGAGTAGTGGGTGAGGCAGGAGAGGTCTGCTGTGCCATATGTGGGAATCTCCCTGGTCGGGTATTGAACTCGTACTGCAGTGGTTCTGGATAGCTTCATAGTGCTGTGCTTAACCCGTTGAGCCACCAGGGAGGCTCAAGACCACTTTTCTTAATGCACTCATCTGTTGCTGGGCACTTAGACTGTTTCATAACTTGGCTACTGTAAATAGTGATGCAGTGAACACAGGGGTGCACGCATGTCTCTTTGAATTAGTTATTTTTGCATTCTTCAGGTAGATACTTAAGAATGCAATTTCTGGATCATATGGTAGACACATTTTTAATATTTTGAGAAATCTCTACATGGTTTTATATAGAGATTGGATCAGTCTTTAAAAATAGGATATTTTGACTCTCATTTTGAGAGCAAGGAAGGTTTGACCCCCTCAAATAGAAAAATAATTAAAATTCATTTTATTTATTTATTTATTTATTTTTTAAAGATTTATTTTTTATTTAAACATACAAGCTGGGGTACAGGCCAGAGGCATGGGGCGGTGAGAAGGTTCACCAGAGCCAGAACGGGGAACAAAACAGGCAGATCAGAAATACACTGCTGAGGGGAGCAGCGGGCGAGGCAGGAGAGGTCTGCCACGCCATGTGGGATTCTCCCCGGCTGGGCATCGAACTCGCATCGCTGCTGCCGACAGCTCCACAGTGCAGCTCTTAACCGCTGCGCCACCAGGGAGGCCCGAAACTCATTTTAAAGTGATTTGAAGATAAATGTTTAAGGCACTCATTAATGTGGAAAGTAGCAACTACTCTAGAAACTTCTACCCTTAAGTCTGGCCCATACTTGAAATATTACTCATCATTTTCCTAGAAGAGGGAATTTAGTTGAAGTTATACAATGTCACAATAAAGAGTTTGGAGCAGAATGCCTTTTAGACTATACATTTTTTGGTCAAAATGGTCAAGAACACAGGCAGTACATTCTTAGGAAAAATATGCCATTGAGTCAATGAAGTGATTAGGAATTAAAAGAAGAGTTTTAAGATTGGTAAATAGTATTGATCTGTATCTGTGGATATTTGTTCACAGTTTTCTCATACATAAACTTCTATCTATAGCTAGCTATCTATATCTATCTACCTATTTATCATCTATATCCATATAGCCTATATATGAGAATATGTATTCTCACATGTTTTCAATATTTATAATACAAATTCAATTGTACTATGTCATCTCTGCTAGAAATACATGGACTGCAACAATAGGCACAAACTAAAACTGGCAAAAATTGTATCAAGTAAATTTGTTGAGTAAAAATCTTTGAAAAGAGAAAATATTTAGAAAAAAATTCACTGGTAAAACTAATAAAAACATTAAAAAACTGGTAGTGATCAAATCTAAATAATATAACATTTATTGTTTTC
Organism: Scalopus aquaticus; assembly: GCA_004024925.1. Lineage (NCBI taxonomy): Eukaryota > Metazoa > Chordata > Mammalia > Eulipotyphla > Talpidae > Scalopus > Scalopus aquaticus. The sequence goes on along the minus strand of PVIJ01009004.1, from coordinate 59,884 downwards.
TAAACATTGACAGATGTCTGAAACTTTATCGTAAAATTCAATGTTATTTGTACCTTAATGAAACAAGCTGTCCATAGAAACAAACAAAATTTACATCTATAAAATACCATAGTAGGAAAGTTGCCCTTGGTAGAAATGATGGTCCTAAATGGAAGTTAAGAGCGGCCAGCCATCAGCTCTCTGGAATAGGTCAAATGGGAGTAAAATTTCTGTGCTATAGCATGAGTGTCCTCAGCTGGTCCTGGCATTAAAACATAGGTGTAAGAAGAAAATTTATTTAACACCATTAAATGTATTTATATATACATTTATAGATATTTACATATTTATATATGCATACTGTATATATATCACATGTGTTTATATATATATATATATATATATCTCCTTATATATGTTTATATATAAACTTCCCTCTCCTCCAAAGCTGGACTCAGTGTCGAAATTTCAGGCTTGTATTGCTTCACCAAGAAATAAAAAGAAACATTCAAATAGAAAACAATAATTTTAGACTCATATAAATTCTGCCAGTGAATAGAAAAATTTCAATAATATGCCAAACTGACAAATTTTGATACTAAGCTGACAAGAATACAATAAAAGATAATTATAGCCAATTGCACTCATGAATGTAGGTGCAAAATTATACAAAATACTAACCAGTTTAATGCAGCAAAATATAAAAAAGATAAATTGTAAAGTCTTTTACAATAAATGCTAAGTAAGTGTAACATAAGAAAATCAGTGTAATTAAAAAAATTATCAGTTATCTGGATATGTGAATAGAATTAATAAAAATTTCCACTATTTGAGAAAAGCAGTTTTTTTCTATAAAAACTATCTGTGTGTACCCATGCACATGTGTGTGCTTACATCCATATCCAAGAATGTATAGTGATTATCACATAATGTTAGTGAGTGCTTCACCTCTGCATTAAAACTGTGATTGTTAGGTCAGCATTTCACCTACATCTTGAAAGACTTTTGCTTAATAAAAGCTATTTGGTAAATAATATTCACTATAGATTGAGTATTATAAAGCTAAAATCTCACCAATATAAACATAGCAAACCCTAACTGATTAGCCACTCTTTTTCCATTTGTTCTTTTTTATACAATTAAATCTAGCGTGGAATGATGGGCACATTCTTTCATGTAATGGTATTTCAAATGACTGTTTTCTTTCTGTACTATTTAGCAGTAATAAATACAATGGGAATTATGTCAGATTTTCTTATAAATGAATCTCATGAAACTTCCTGAGTGATTTCTTTTACTTTATTTAATATATACGTGAAATAATTGCCACCAAGTAGGATAAAAGCATCTTTTAGTTGTAGATTTTAATTTGCTTTTATTTCAAATTATTGGGTTTTTTTGAAACTAACTTTGTAAATTGCTTGTTTGTTCATTTTAAAGTACACGTAGTACTCTAAGTGTATGATTGGAAGATGGAATTTATGTATTTGTAAGTCAAGAAGACATATAATTTAACACTGAATTTTTATCAGTACTAGCACTTTTGACTGCTTGAAAGAGGGGTGCTATCATGTAGAATAATAGTATCTTATGCTTTTATAATGCTTAAGGGTCTTTAGAGTGCTTTCATATATGAAGGTACTCTTATGATGAAATTAGATTACGTAAGGCTGTTTGTAATATAATTTGTCCCTACATCCACAGTGTCATTTTAAAAGCTGCGAGTGCTGTATGCTGGTCATAGGCAGTATTGGCACACTTTTCTCTGGTATCCAGCTTTGTTCTTGCCTGAGGCGGTTTGAAGATTGAAAATGGGAGGAGATCTGATCCTGTGTCTTTGGTTCACATATTGTGTTGTGAAACCATTATTACCTCAATAAAAAAAATTATCCTCCCCCAAAATGAAAATGTGTAAGTAGATGACTTCTGTACATTAAGAAGATTCCATTACCCCCCCAAAAAATAATTCTTGAGCTCATGTATAGCCAGCTACAGAGCATTATCTTGTGAATGAGGAGATGTAGAAAGAACAAATTACATTAAAATTTTTCCTTATGCTTTGACATGACTCTACTTCTGGGTACTTTCCAAATCTAGGATCTTTTATAGAAAATTACATTTGGTGCTTGCTACATTCTCACCCAGATTCTGGTGATACTTGTGAGTGTCCAGGGATACTTGGAAGCATGTACAAATATATCTATATGTATTCATGAACAAGACTGTGCAAGTGCAAGCAAGGCCTTGTCGAAGACCTTAGTGAGAATGGTGAATCTGATTTAGTTACTGTGGAAAATATCTTTGATTTAAGTGTGTTAAATCGTTGCTTCCATTAAATTTATGTTTCCATTAAATTCAATTCAGATTTATAAGTTTAGTTGGGCAAGGAGGTTGAAAGATTTAAGAAGAGTTCCTGACATTATTTTCCTTTCAACAATACAGCAAAGATTCGAAAAGTGAAGAAATGAGACAGAGCCATCTAGTGGATGCAACTTTAAGAGCTATAAGCATAAAGTACCGTGAACTCACATGAAAACCTCTCAAGGGTCATTAATAAGCATTTAAGCTAATCATTATCACACAAAGGAGCAATATATATTTGTATTATTAACACTTAAAAAATTTTAATGAGAGGAAAGGTATTATATATGGCATATGAACAACAGCATTATGTATATACCCTCAGGTCAATTGAACTATCTTAATGTTATATCATGCTATATTAATATTCAATTGTAATATGTATAAACCAGATTTTTTAAATTGTGAAATTCTACTACTGCTTTTTGAACACACATATATACATGCTGAAATATTGCTGGAAAATATCTAGGTCTCTCTTGTCTATTTAATTAACCGATTATTTTGGTTGAAGCACATATTTAATTACTGTCTTCTATAGAAAATTTTAGTTATTGTTGACATGTAAACTTGATTGATGCCAAAGTGAATTATTTTCCAGGAACAAGATAGTGCTGTACAAAATATGCACAAGAAAGTAGAAAAATTAGAAGGAGAACACATGGACTGCTCTGACCTTTTACGGCGACAAACAAGTGAACTTGAATTAAGTACGCAACGGGAGGAACGTCTTAGAAAAGAATTTGAGGTATACTTTCTCATTTTTTTTAAAGATTCATTTACTTATGCATGCAAGAACTGGGGTGTTGGCCAGAGGTGTGGGGTGGTGAGAGGATTCACCGGAGACAGAGTGGGGAGCAGAACAGGTGGATCTACTGAAGTACACTGCTGAGGGGAGTAGCTGCGAGGCAGGAGAGGCCTGCTGCACCAGGTGGGAAGCTCCCTGGCCAGGGATCAAACTCATGCTGCAGTGGCTGCAGACAACTTTATAGTTCTGAGTTGCGCCACCAGGGAGGCCCCTACTTTCTCATTCTCTTATAGTATGTGTGTGTATATATATATATAAAATCCAGGCAACTCTTGTTCCAAAACTGCTTGCCTGTATCTAATCAGGTGCTGTCTTCTTTCTCTGTAGCTGCCTGCCTGTGTCTATGCAGGTGCTGTCTTCTTTCTTTTAATAAACCTGCTCTTTTAAAATGCATTAAATAAATAAATAAATGCATAAATAAATAAAAATCCAGTCAATAACTTAAGGTCAGAGAAAGTTTTACTCTGTATTAAAATTTAAAACTAACTTTTGGCTAGCATATATTTATATTGAATATTTGATGTCTTTGAATACTTTCTTATGTAAATAATTTTACCCCTGATCTTAAAAATCTCTCCAATTTTGACAGTTAGTTATCATGAAATATTTAGAAAATTTGAGGGTAGTTGTTTACATTTGATTGAAAGTGGTAATTTGCCTCAAATAAATTTCTCTATTCTACTAAAATTAAAATCCCAAAGTAAATTCTTGTAAAGAAAATCTGGATGCTGGTAATAATGGAAGGGGCAAAGATTTTTTTTTTTTAAAGATATATTTATTTATGCATACAAGCTGGGGTACAGGCCAGAGGCATGGAGCGGTGAGAGGTTTCGCCAGAGACAGAGTGGGGGGTTGGGCAGAGCAGGCAGATCTATGGAAACACACTGCTGAGGGGAGCAGCGGGTGAGGCAGGAGAGGTCTGCCGTGCCATATGGGAATCTCCCCAGCTAGGTGTTGAACTCGTGTAGCTGCTGCGACAGCTCCACAGCGCAGCACTTAACCACTGCGCCACTAGGGAGGCCCAAAGGGGCAAAGATTGTTGAGTGCCCAAACAGTAACACCAGACTTTCAATGGAATAGATTTGAAAGGCAGCGGTAGGTTTGTAAAGTGTGTGTGTGTGTGTGTGTGTGTGTGTGTGTGTGTGTATACACATATATGCGCATATGTATATGTATGTATGTATATCAAATTTACTATATTAAAGATACCATTTTCAGTCAGTGAAGAAAAGAAAGATTCAGTGAATTGTGTTGAGACAATTGGTTAACTGGGAGAAAACAAAATTAGATTCCTATCTTACATTATATTGTAAAATAAGTTCCGGTTGGATTAAAAAGAGTGAAATATTAAACATGGTGATAAACTAAGAAGAAAATGTAGATTAATATTTTTCTATTCTCTAGTACAGTGTGATTACTAATCATAAAAGCAGAGGCATAAAATCATAAAAGAGTCGATTTATAGCTTTGACTACAAAAAACTAAAGTCAGATAAGCAAAGCACCCACAAATTATCAAATGAGAAACTATATCAAAATGCAAATATGTCATTATTTCCATGTTTATCTTGATATTTAAATCTCCTCTTTGGTAATAAAAAGGAGAAAATCTTTGTGAAAAAAATCTATCAAGGATATCAAAGAAGATGTGAAAGAAAAATTTCAGATGGACAACAAACACATGAAAATTACCTAACTTCATTATAATGTAAGAAAGACTGTAATGCTCATATTACTAAGATTAAAGAAAATGGTAGTGCTGAGCATTGTTGCGGATGGTGTTTAAAATTCCTATACCTTGTTGGTGGTAGTGTACATTTATAAACCTTGAAGGAAATCCATTTTGCAAATTATAGGGTCTGTCTTAAGAAATTATCACATCCTTCTGAGACTTTCTTTCTCCTGGCCTATGGCAAAGCTGTCTTCCAGGGACACAAATAACTTGGTGTCTTTTTCCTTTGTTATTTGTAAAGGCACAAAGCTATTTGTGCTGTAGATTTCACACTGAAATTTCATAACACCAAAGATAAACAGTATTTCTTGTATAATCTTTTTTTATTCAGTGTGCAGGGCACTTGATGGCCTGCATTTTGAGAAAATCTCTTGTATTATTTCATCCTAATTTCCTCGCCCGCCTTTATTCTTTTCTTTCTTAGGCTTGTTATTCACTTGTTAGATCAACTGGATTGGTGTTTTGTTTTTCTTTGCTTTTCTGTTGTCTATCTTTTTGTTCTGACTGCTTCTTGGTAGATTTACTTGCTTTATTTTCTAATCATCTAATGGAATATTTTCTTTTTAAGTTCTGCTAGCTCTTGTTCTCTGTAGCATTTTTATAGCATCCTATTTCCCGTTTTATGTCTAGTGTGTCATTTGTTTATTTAGTAAATGTTTATTGAGGTTGTCAGGCATACTTCTGGGGGATTGAGGCACAGCAATAAATAAAACAATGCTTCTTCCCTCTTGAAAGTGACACTTTAGTCCAGAAGTATCACATATTCAATTAAACAAAAGATGATAAGTCCTGTGGAGAGGAATAAAGCAGGCTAGGCACATAATGAGTGATGGAACAGGATGATTACCCTTTTATGTTAGTGGTCCTAAAAGGTTGATTTAATAAAATGGCATTTGAACAAAGATCTTGAGGAAGAAAGGGATGTTGAAATAGGGTGGATCTGCAGGGGAAAAAGCATTTCTAGGTCCAAGGACTAGAAAGTGCAAAGACCCTGAGATGTGTGTTTGAGGGGTAATGAATAGGCCATTATGACTGACAGAGAATAAGCAAGAGAGACTAATAGGATTTGTAGGGTAGTAGCTAGATTTATAGGGGGTTTGAAGGTCTCTTGTAGTTAATTATTAATTTTCTGTATACTCTTTAGAGAACAGATTGTACCAGTCTCTTTCGGATGAAAGATTACATTGTTTTAGACCAAGGCAGAGGTAGAGGAGACCACCAGACTTGTGTGTGTATTTTGGAAGATAGAACTAATGGGTTTTGCAGATTGATTTGACCTTTCCTCCTGGTCAGGGGGAAAGGGAGTAAAAGGTAATAGCAAACATTTTGGCTTGAGTAAATGGGTAAATGGCATTACCGCTTAATCAACTGGCAAAGAATGTAACTGGAATAGATTGGAGGTAGATTAGGAGTTTTGTTTTAGATATGTTAACTTTACATGCCCATTAGATATTCAAGTGGAGATGTTGAATAAACAGTTGAATGTATGAATATTTGGCTCAGGATAACTGTACTGAGGGATGATAAGGAGATGTGCCATACATTATATCTGGGAAATTTTGAAATGTTACAACATACAGGTCTTTTTTCTGTGGTTTTTTTTTTTTTTTTTTTTTTTGTAACTGCAAAGAATGAAGTGCTAGTTTCCTCTTTGGTGATTATAAAATAGAAGAAGGAAGTGGAGAAAAAATCTGGATATCATATGGCTCAGTGTTCAGACTTTAGCCCGGTTTCAGCTTTCTGCACCTCTTTTTCTGCTCCCTCTCTGTATATGCCTATCTGATTGAGATTCACATTTTTCACATAATGAACTTCCAGTATGTGTTCGTTAGGGAGGGGTAGTTGTTTGACTACATGGAGTAAAGTTGGATGCCTGGAGCTTAAACTTCTCATATTGATGATCTAAAACATAAAATCTTTATTGAGCTGTAATTTGCATAACTTTAAATTTACCCATTGCTAGTGTATAATTCGATGGTGTTTAGTCATTGCTATGTAAATATCCACTACAATCAATTTTAAAATGTTCTCATCACCTCACTGAGAAGCACCATTAGTCATGGCTTTCCTATTTCTCCATCCCTCTCAGCCCTAGGTGCCATAAATCTACTTTCTGCCTCAGTAGATTTGCTTATTCTGCCCTTTTCATGTTAATGGAATCTTACATTATGTGGTCTTTTGTAATTGCCTTTTTTTATTTAACATATTTTAAAGAGTTATCTATGTTGTGTCATGTGTCAGCACTTCATTCCTTTTTGTTATTGAATAGTATTCCATTGTATTATGTATCACATTTTGTGTATCCATTCTTCAGTTGATGATTTTCATTAAAAATTTTAATTACCATATCGATGTGAAGAAGTAATAGTTATTTCTTTTTTGTGGATAAAATTTTTGGTAAGCTAATTATTGACTCAATTGAGAAAACGTGTAATGCCTAATCTTTAGGATTTGGTTTTGGATAAGTCAGAATTGATTTTTTTCTTGTAAAATACTTGTTCCATTTAAAAAAATTGATTGAAACAAATATAAAATTGTTTTTTTTAAAGATTTATTTATTTATGCATACAAGAGTTGGGGTGTAGGCCAGAGGTGTGGGGGTGGTAAGAGGATTCACCAGAGACAGAGTGGGTAGCAGAACAGGCAGATCTTACTGAAATGCACTGCTGAGGGGAGCAGCAAGTGAGACAGGAGAGGTCTGGTGTGCCATGACGGTTAGCTCCCTGGCCAGGGATTGAACTTGTGCTGCAGTGGCTGCCATAGCTTCATAGTGCTGAGACTTAACCCCTTTTGCTACCAGGAAGGCTCCCCAATATAAAATTGTTTTCAATTAGTTTTACATAGTGGCTTTTTTAATCTATCTTGTAAATGCTTTTGATAATACTGGTTTCTGCTTCTATTGAATTTGAAACTTTGAAGGTAGTCTTATTTTTGTTCTACTTAGAAGAATTTTATAAGACAAATATAGTCTCTCTTATCTACATTCTTCATATTTAGACTTTTAATTTTTTGTTATATATATTTTTTAAAGATTTATTTATGCATACAAGCTGGGGTACAGGCCAGAGGTGTGGGGTGGTGAGAGGGTTCACCAGAGAGGGGAGCAGAACAGGCAGATGTACGGAAATACACTGCTGAAGGGAGCAGCGGGCGAGGCAGGAGAGGTCTGCCGCACCATGTGGGAATCTCCCTGGCCAGGCTTGGAACAGTGCAGCACTTAACTGCTGCGCCACCAGGGAGGACCTTTTGTTTTATATTTAAATGACTGTTTTTTGCATTGGCTATTTGATCAGCTGATTACATAATGAATGAGAAGCTAAATTACCAGGTAGCATTCTGAGCTAGCTTTATGTTCAATTGTAGAGACATTAACTACCAGTAATTCTGGTAGTTTTACGAATTGTCAGTGATATCTTTAAAAGGAATTAATGAAAGGACTAATTTTAAGTGGTATTATAATAAAGAGGAAACATTAAAATTTTAACTTAATAGAACATTAATAGAACTTAATGAACTTAATAGAACTTAATAGAACTTAATGTCTGTAATATCAGAATAAAACAACTAATATAATAGGTTTTTAGCCTTAGAAATGTAAAGTATAGTGAAGCTTTTTAACAGTTGTATTTCATGAAAAGGTGATTTCTTTATGTGCCTGGGCCAAATAAGTTACACACACACACGTGTATTAATCTAATAAACTATATACTGTTGTGTGGCTTAATCCTCTTAACACAGATCAATGGTTCTTAGATTAAAAAAAAAACAACAAAAAACTCTCAATCCAATTTTATAAATATGGTGCTGGATACTACAGAACCAAGGGAAAAGTGAACTGGAAAAAGAAATATCCATGACTTTTATAAACCTCTTTACAACTAGGGTTTTTTTTATTTTATCATGGGAAATAAACTTAACTCAATAAGAAAAGAGAAAAGAGAAGATGCAAACCTAATTCTGAGAGAACTGAAGAATCTTTTGAAGATTACAGTGGAGAGAGAACGGTCTTTGCAAATAAATTCTGAATTGCTTCTGTCAGTCATATTCTATATTATAGTAACATAAAGAAGGGTAGAGTGTAGCTTCTTTCTGTTACTTTCTGTTACAAGTATACTGTATACAGCACTCAAGTGAAAAAGAAAGAAAATGAACCTCAAGTTTCATATTGTCCGTGAAGACAACCTGATGTGATTCATCTTTTTAAAGCCATGATGTGTTTGTAGGAATTATTTTTAAACACTCATTCATTTGTGTTGTTGCCAACTATAGAGTAAACAAATGATGAAATAACCTGGATTATACAGTTGTGCTTGTAAGTATTATACATTTTTGTACTTATGTTCATAGTGGATTTTGAAATTGGAAATTCACTGAAAATTTGTTAAAGATGGAGGTTTTTGTTACCATAAAAGTTAAAGCTGATTTTTAGAGTTGCTAAATTAATTTACTATCATGCTAATTGGAATTTGTGGCCTATAAAATCTTTTCTTGAGATTTCCTTTTTACATTATCTGTGGTTTCTTTTATTATACTTAAAAGTAATCAGAATTTTCCCCATTACACTGTTACAACCTGAGTGATATATTTCATTTTTAATTTCTTATGACTGAAGAAATTGCTTTGTATACCAGTTTATTTCCATAGTCATCCTGAGGGTTTTACATGTCTATTCTGAAACTGTTAAGGTTCTCCTTGTTGCCATCCTCAGTGACTAACTTCAAGATTTTTCTCTTCAAACTGCAGTTAATCATGGTCAAATATGATAGGTACATGGAACTGTATTTTTTTGTATTTTTCAGCTATTTCTTAAAATTGCTCAGTAATTTTATTTATTTATTTTTAAAGATTTGTTTATTTAAGCTTACAAGAGCTGGGATCTAGGCCAGAGGTTTGGGGGTTGGGGGTGAGAGGATTCACCAGAGACAGAATGGGGAGAACAGGCAGATTGACTGAAATACACTGCTGAGGGGAGCAGTGGGCGAGACAGGAAAGGTCTGCTACACCTTGTGGGTTAGCTCCCTGGCTGAGGATTGAACTTGTGCTGCAGTAGCTGTGGATAGCTTCATAGTGCTGAGACTTAACCCCTTGTGCCACCAGGGAGGCCCAGTGTTCAGTAGTTTTAGAGTAAGAATTGCTTTAAGTGAGCCTGTTTATGTAAAATAATATAGAGGATTCTGGGAAACAAGTGTGGTTTGGCCAACAAAAGTTACAAATAAATTATAATTAATTGCAGAGAATATAAGGAGTGTACCTTAGAGGCAAATCAGTTTTCATCCATGACACAGGCCTTTTTTCTTTTCTTATAATGCTTATATAATGCTCTTTTGGCCTTACAGTAATGACTGAAGACCTAATACTGTATATTGTATGTTGATATAAGCTTTCAGGTCCATTTTCCTTTTTGGTTGATCTATATAGTAAAGTAAATGGCAATGAGATTATTGTGAAAAGGTTTTTCATTTGTTGTTCATCTTGTTTTTGTGAAGCATTTGTTTAATGTGATTGAAAATAAATATAGCATATTTGGATTTCTGGGAGGGTAGAATTCAGTCGATTGGACTTTCTCGATTAGGTCAGCTGCTCACTTTTATACAGGCTTTGCATGTTATGAGTCACAAAATTAGCATTACTTTTGCTTCTGACTAGAGTTGTTTTCCTCATGTACTGTGTTGTCTACACACAAAGTAAGAATTACTTAAAAAAAAAAAAAGCCATGGAAAGTCCAGCAAGACAGTATCACAGTGAAATATCTCATTTCCTCCACATACCCACAACAAAACTGCTGTAAAACAAAGCAAAAAATCCCCTGAGGGGAAAACTGACCACAGCTCACAATAGGGGCACCTTTTGAAGGAAAAGTGTAGGAGAAACTTGAAGTGAACTTTGTTTAGAGTGATAATAGAGCAAGCAGTGTGACCACAAGAGGGAGGTGGGGCTGCTGTACAGAGGCCCCTATAGCTATTGACTCGGGCCCATACCAACATCTGGGCTCCTGAGACGTGGTACTATACTGGTTAAGGGAGAGCATGAACAGGCACCCAAGGGTGTATTGCTGAAGAGCTGCGAGGGGCACAGAGTGAGGGCTACTGCCTTGTTTCCGAGGCTCTTCACACAGAACAGCTGTAGTCTGATTGAGTCAGAACACGTGAACTTCCCTATCGATGAGACACTACTTGAAACCAGGATGAAATAGCCAAGAAACATGCCACCTTCCACAAAGATTGAGACCTGCAACAGTAAAATACATAAAAGGAAACATTGGTGATACCTGCCATGACACCGACAATAAAGTTATTTTGGGTGACTCAAGCCCTATGGCTAGGGACTTAAAAACAAAAATAAAGATTTAGGATTACCTCAAGTCAAAAAACTTCTGTGCAGCAAAAGAAAATTTGAAACAGATATACCCTTCTGAACATGAGAAATAATCACAATATAACTGATAAATGGTTTATTGTCCATGACATACAAAAAACCCATGCAATCCAACAATTAAAAAAAAAACCACAAGTAACAGTTATTAAATGGGCAGCAGATATAGACAATTTACCAAAAGGCTATCCAGAAATCCAAAAGACAAATGAAAAAAAGTCACTTTTAATTAGATGCAGATTCAAACTAAATGTGACTACCACTTCACACCCATGACACTGGCTTTGCCCCCTCCCATCCTCTGCTGTGCCCTTTTATACTCAGTGGCTCGGCTCAGGTGGGCCCACCACACTCCAGGTGCTGCCGTCAGACACCAGTGTAAGACCACAGGTGTCAGTCATTGATGCTAATGGCAAGGCGGGGGATGGGGGGTAAAGGGGATGAGGAGGAACCCTATAACTTCCATTTACTCTACACTATTTTTCTTGATGTCCATTTTAGTGGGTAAATACCATATATCAAAGTTTTTCTGCTTGACTAATTCTTTTAAGTTCACGTGTGTCTTCTGAGCTGGATTTATGCTATTTGAGGAGGAATGAATGTAGTAGGAGCGGTTTTTTCCTGTCTTTCAGTAAATTCACTGTACACGTTGGTACAACTTTCATGAAACTTGGAACAGGTTCTTGGGAGCTGTGGAGCAAATATGTGGACAACAAATATGCCTGGATATGCTTGATTAGTTTTGCTGCTGAATTGGAATTTGCACCTTTTGCCCTTTGTTATCACAAGATAACATGTACCAAAGGATTGGACGAGAGGCATCCATCTCTCTATTACCTTTTTAGAGAGAACATTCACATTCTTTAGTGGAGTGCATTATTTAATTGGGCATAGTGTCACTTAATGAGATATAAATCATAAAATAATTAGGTAGATGAGTGAAATAACATTTGCTGTAATAAAAACTTATGGGCAGTATATTGCAATAGGAAAAGTCATGGCAACCAGCAAATAGTAAAATATGTGATCATTGTGTTACATAAAGAATTCTGCGTTCCTGTTTAGAGACATAGCATAATACTTTTATTATAGGCAAACCTGTATATAAATTGATCCGAGGTATATACAAATATGTGTTGGATTTTGTATTTTAAACTGAATTGTTATGCTTTGTGCCCTTGCTTTGTTGATTATACTAGGATTGACTACTAAATGAGGCAATTTCTAACTTTTCTGCTAGCTAGGCTATTAATAGAATTTTTTTTTAATGAACCATGTTGATGTTCCTCTGGCTCCCTCTGCTGGGCATCCGAATTAATTCACCAGAATAGAAGTAAAAAATTTATTAGGAGTTCGATTTGATTACATCTATCAATAAGGCCCACTCTTGGAAGACTTAACGATTTGAATATTTTGTTTTACATGCTGACTGATAGTTTAGTAATCATGAGCAGTATAAAATTTTGTTTTCTGGATATTTCAAAACTGGGAGGTATAAAATAAAGATGTGTTCTCTGGTTTTTTATTTGAACGTGTTTGGTTTTACTTAGAACCTCAATCTAAACAGAACCTTTATCAAAACAGAACCTCTTTTGCTTTTTGGAGTGGAAATCATATAGCTAAGTAATATGAAAAACATACATTGTAGAAATGAAAAGAAACCTTGAATTATTGATTCCTTTCATGGAATCATGAATAATCTGTTTTAATAAAATGTAAGACTGCCGTTTTGATAGAGAAACTTGCTTATGTGCTTTTGAGAATCAGAAATAATATGTTAACATTTTTAGATTGTTTTCTTTTCTCTGTGTACCCTTTACTAGGTACTTGCTTGTTCTAATTTTTTATTTTCAGTGTATCTGAGCTGTTTCCTTATGAGTAGTTAAGACAGTTTCTGAATTACAGAATATAAAACAAGCATACTCAAAACAGATAAAGTCAATTCCATAGTATTTTAACCCATAAAATGACAGGGACTTCATCCTGTGAGGTTTAAAGAATTTTATTTTACTAGTATTGGTCTACCTACTACTAGTATTGGGTAGTTCTTGTTTTAATCTCGCTAAACATAAGAATTTATCTACTATAGTGGGAATTAAAAACTTGGTTTAGGTGGCTGTTACTTTTTTCTATCTCTATGGGTTTATCTACTCTGGACTTTCCGTGAAAGTGAAATAATATGTGATCTTTTGTGTCTGATTTCTTTAAACACATTTTCAAGGTTCATCCATATTGTTTTGGTGCGCAATTCTTTTTTATGGGTGAATAATTTTCTATTGTCTGCATATACCATATTTTATTTATTCATTCATTGGTTAATAGACATTTGTGCTGTTTCCACCTTTTGGCTATTATGAAAAATGCTGCCATGAACATTTATTTGTAATATTTTTTAACATGTTTTTATTTCTTTTGAATATATACCTGGGAGTGTGCTTGCTGGATTATTTGACATGCTTTAAACTTTTTTTCAGGAATTGTCAAACTGTTTTCCATAGTGGTGGCACTGTTTCATATTCTTACCATTAATGAATAAGGTTTCCAAATTTCTTTACATCCTCAACAATACATGTATTTTCCATTTTTAAATTCTGATCATCTTAATGATCATGAAGATGAATCTCCTGTGATTTTGATTTGCATTTCCCTAATGGCTAATAATGCTGAGCATCATTTCATGTACTTATTGAACATTTGCATATCTTTGGAGAAATGTTTATTCAAACCCTTACTCACTTTTAAAATTGAGTTTGTATTATTGTTGTAATAGTTCTGTGTATATTCTGTATACTAGACTCTTATCAACTATATGACTTATAAATATTTTCAACCATTCTCTAGGTTGCATTTTCACTATGATGCTCAAAATTTTAAATCTGATGAACTCCAGTTATCCAGTATTTTCTTTGTTGCTCATGCTATAGCATTTATACACACACACACAGACACATACACACATACATACATGTATTATAAATACATGGTATTACATATGTAACTATATATGTTGCCAAGTCTGAAGTCATAAAGATTTACCTCTGTTTTTTAATAAGAATTTTGTGGTTTTACAAAGAATTAGACCACATGGGATTAATAGACATTTGTAGGGCACTTCATCCCCCAAAAGCTGAATACACATTCTGCTAAAATGCACATGGTACATCCTCCAGAATTGACCACATATTGGATCATAGGACAAGTGTCAACAAATTCATGAAGATTGAAGTCATACCAAACATCTCTGACCACAGTAGTATCAAACTAGAACTCAACCACATAAAGAAAGTAAGACAAAACTCTAATATGTGGAGACTGAATATCATACTACTGAATGACATTTGGGTTAATGAAGAAATCACAGAAAAAATTGAAAAATGCTTTGAGATGAATGATAATGAAGTTTTGAAAAAAACTTTCCAGGATTTATAGGATATAGCAAAAACAGTATTAAGAGGGGAATATACAGCAATATAGGCCTATATCACGAAACAAGAAACCTTAAAGAAGTAGAAAAGGAAGAATTAACAAAACCAAAGTGAATAAAAGGGGGGAAATAATAAACACATTTTATGAAGCCAACATTACCCTACTATCAAAACCAGAGAGACATCAAAAAAACAAAAACAAAAACAAAAAAGCTAAACTATAAGCCACTCTCCCTAATGAACACAAATGCAAAAATCCTCAACAAAATCTTAGCAAACAAATCAACAATGCATTAAAAGGGTCATCTACCATAGCTAAGTGGGATTTATTCCTGGGCACAGGGATGGTTCAACATCCAAAATCAGTCAACATAATTCACATCAATAAAAGGAAAGATAAAGATCATATGATCCTATCAATAGATGCCAAGAAAACATGTGATAAGAGTCAACATCCATTTATGATGAAAACCCTTTATAAAATGGAACAGATGAAACATTCCTCAATATAATGAAGGCCATGTATGACAAACCCACAGCTAACATCATTGTCAGTGACGAAAAACTGAGTGTTTCCACTAAGATCTGGTATGAGACAAAGATGTACACTTTCACCACTATAGGTAAAATCTTATACCTCTAAATCAGTTGTGTTGTAAAATAATGTGAGGTAACATTGCCTCAATAAAAAAAAGACAAAAAAGATGTGCACAAATGCTCATAGCAGTTTTATTTGTAATAGCTAAAACTAGAAACAAGTATCCATCAATAAGAAAACAGAAAAACCAGTTGTGGTTTATCAACACAGTGGAACATTTATTTAACAATCAAACAACCGAACTATTGATCCATGCAACCACACTGATGAATGTCAAAATAATTATGTTGGAGTTCAGAGACTATGCTTCCTTCCCTGCTAACTCTGGCCTGGGTCGAGACATCCAATCTCAACTCTATATCTTTCCTCAATTTCTGGGTTTAGCTAAGGTATCTTCAGTCCAGAAGTTCCATCCTGTGCCTTATATTTTGAAAAAACTTTCCAGGATCAATAGAAGTAACCTTTGGAGTCTGCCATGAATTATATTATGTAAAGTTGCTGGGTGTCTGTGGTAATGTACTCTGACTTCTCCCAGATTAACATCCTTCCACCTTGACAAGAATAGAACCCTGGGAATTTGAAGTCTGAACACAGAGACTTGTCTGCCCTATGAAATCAAGTGAGGCATGAGCTATAATTTATAGTCTGATGAAACTCAGGCAAACACCACCAATTATGCTGAAGTCAATTTTATAGAAAATTTTACTTCAGAAAGATGCCCACCCATTGTTTTATTCTTAGCTTGGAGTCCCTGTAGGGAAGGCGCCAAAGTTACTAGAGGATAACCAATGTGACATACTACAATACTTCTTGTAGTATAACTTATTTAATACATGATCAGCAAAACCAGAAAGAACTCAGAGGCCTTATTAATAGATATAACAATCCAAATTATAAGAGTCTCAGAATATGGCCACTATTGGAGGAATTTTGTCAGTTATCCACCTGGGAAAGAAGCTCATTGACTAAGATACTCCCCTCTATGGATAATGCTATGTGTACTGGAATGCCTCTTCATAGTTCTAAGTTTTTCAATGTGTTAAAGATTTTAGGATGTAAGAATCAGCTTACACCATTCAGAGTTATTTTTCAAAATTGCCACAGACAAGTAATTCTGTCACTTACTTTTAGCTACAGTATAATGTCCCATGGCTTGAAATGATAGTGTGATTCCTTGTGTATAGTGTTTCAAGAATACCAATGATGGCCAACTAAGGAGTGAGCACCATTAAGAATGTAGGCATTTTCAGTTTGCATTTCTATATAATAACAATGGATTACCTAAAAAAGAAATAAAAAAATTCCATTTACAATAGTATCAGAAACAAAATACTCAGGAATAAATTTAACCAAGGAAGTAAAAGGCATGTACAGTGAAATTAATGCACTGATGAAAGAAATTGAATACACAAATATGTGGAAAGATACCCCATATTCATGGATTGGAAGAATTAATATTGTAAAAATATCCATAAAACTTAAAGCTACCTATAGTTTCAGTGCAATCCCTATTAAGATTCCAATGGAATTTTCCAAGGAAATAATAAAGAACAATCCTAAAATTTGTGTGTAGCCATAAAAGACCTTGAATAGCCAAAGTAGTCCTGAGAACATAGTAAAGCTGGAGACATCACTTTTCTTGATACCAAACTATCTTACAAAGCTATAGTAATAAAAGGTGTATAGTGCTGGCATAAAAACAGTCTCATAGATCAATGGTATAAATGCAAGAACCCAGAAATAAGTATTGGCAAGGATATGGAAAAAAGGGAGTACTTGTACACTGTTGGTAGGAATGTAAATTGTTATAACCACCAGGGAAAACAGATGGAAGTTCCTTAAAAAATGAAAATAGTACTACCCTATGAGCCAGAAACTCAACTCTTAGCTGTGTAGCCAAAGGAAATTAAGTTGCTATTTCACACAGTTATCTGCATTCCTTATATTCATTGTAGCATTATTTTCAATAGCCAAGTCATAGAAGCATCCTAAATGTTCATCAGTGGTTGAATAAATTAATAAAATGCATACACACACACACACACACACACACACACACACACACAAATATCATCCAGCCACAAGAAAAGAAAATTCTTGAGGGATGAACCTTAAGGGCATAATACAAAGTGAAGTCAGTCCTTTCTTCCCGCCTTCCTTCCTCATTTCTCCCATCCTTCCTTCTTTCTCTCTTTCTGAAAAATACTGTATGATTTCACTTATATGCGGAATTTAAAAAAGCTGAACTCAGTGGAAAGTGAAAGCAGATTAGTGGTTGCCAGTAGTATGTATATGTCAAGATTTAACCAATTTATGCACTTTAATATGTGTAGTTTACATGTAAATTGTACCCAATAAAAAGGAAAAAGAAAGCAAACTCTGGTGCATTCTACTCTAGCATAATTTTTATATTCTACTTCTGCCAAGTTAAAAAACAACAACAAAAAACAAATCTACAGTAATCCAGTGTATTAATTACAATCCTGGAACATAATGATCTGTATGCACTTGAAATAGCAATGTGTATGAGTTTGAACTTTTGTTTTCAGGCAACTACTCTAAGAGTGAGGAAATTAGAAGAAAATATTGAAGCAGAAAGAGCAGCACATTTGGAATCAAAATTTAATTCTGAAATTATTCAGGTAAAATGTCAACAATTTTTTTTTTTGGTATAGATTTTCATAGGTTGTATTGTAGCAACTAGGAAAAACAGCATTATGTTCAGAGAACTGAGATTTGCATTTAGAATGGGAGCATTGGTAGAACACCTGTTATTATACTTACTGTAAGGATGTGGTTGCGGATGGTCTTGACTACAGTAGAAGAGTAGGCACACTGCAGCCCCAGTCCAATTCTTCCCCATCACCTGTTCTTGTGAGGTTTTTTCTTGTCTGTAGTTGCCTCTTTGTTATAGAGGCAGGTTGGATAGTTGCAACAGGGATTTTATGGCTGGCAAAGTCCAAAGTCCTTATGATCTGACCCATTACAGAAAAATCTTTTATCAACTGTCATGGAATGAATTTGCCTTTGAAGTCATTTAGAATGTGCTCATTTACTTTTTGACTTTATATCTTCTGCTTATTGCCCTTCAGTATATTCAAAACTAAAGGTAAAAAGATGATGAGCATCTTCTGGAACTTGCATTTCATTACCAGATATACAGTATACTTACCTGTAGTATTGTTATGAAATACTAAGATACTGTGGGAATATAATAAAGAGAAGAATTAAATCTGAGAGGGGGATTAAGTGAAGACATTCTTTTCCCTAGGTCTTAGAGGATGAGAAGGAATTTTTAAGAGAAGTGAAGGCATTTTTAACTAGGGGTTGGCAAACTACCTCACAGGGACCAAGTCTGACATACAGCCTGTGTTATAAATTAAGTTTTACATAAAGATCATTAAATCTAACTTTCTTAATTTAGAATTTTTAAACAGTTTTGTCCTACATTACAGTTAATAAAATTTAATCTTATTGTTTAATAACTTAAAGCGGAATTTGTTAGAATTTTCTAAGAAACATTTTTTTTAAAGTTTATTTAGTAAAATGCCCCTTTTTCCTTGCAAAATTCTTAGAACCAGGTATTTAAATCTGTCTGCATGGTAAGCAAACTCATGTAAGTGAAGCTTTTATTTTTTACTGATTGGATCACCCAAAATGGCATCAATAAACAATAAGACTGAAGTTTTAAATTCATATAAGAAATGTAATTCAAAATTAGGTTTATTCACCAAACTACATTAAAATTTATATTAGTCTTTTTTTTTTTTAATTTATATATACAAGTTGGGGTACAGGCCAGAGGCACAGGGCGGCGAGAGGGTTCACCAGAGACAGAGCGGGTAGCAGAACAGGCAGAGCAGAAATACACTGCTGAGAGGAGCAGCGGGCAAGGCAGGAGAGGTCTGCCACGCCATGTGGGATTCTCCCTGGCCGGGCGTCGAACTCGCGTCGCCGCTGCCGACAGCTCCACAGCGCAGCGCTTAACCGCTGCGCCACCGGGGAGGCCCCTATATTAGTCTTAATATATCACTGGGAATATATAGTTAATAACTATAAAATGAAATCGTATCTGTTCACTCATATAACTAAAATTAATAGTTGATATCTAACTTAATGCCATAATTTAGAAAAAGCCCAAATGTATAATTATCAATAGCTTGGATAGTGCTGAGACTTTAGCCCTCTGTGCCACCAGGGAGGCCCCAAAATGTGTCTTTGAACCACATATCTATATATATATTGACAAGTATTTTCAGTGAGGTACACCTCGTAAAATTCAGTTTCATAGGTTCAGTTTCATAGACTAGTTAAAAGCAAATGAGACTACTAAATAGCTGTAACTAGTCAATCTTATCATAAACTGATGATAATTACATATTTGAAGTATTTTGTCATTAAATTTGTTTGGATGTGTCATAGAAGTGAGAGTAAAATGAAAAAAGGAGTTGATTCAAAATTCTTGAAGTTTGCTTTTCTTTCAGTTGGATTGGTTTATCATTTGTGACTGAGGGCTTATTTTCTGAAAGAATATAGCAGTGTTTATAGAAGAAATTGTTTCTAGATTCACTATTTTACTACTAAACATTGGATTTAGATTAAATAGCAAAGAAAAATAAAGCTTAAAAGACCAAATTTGAAAATTTGCCAAGTTGTGTATTCATATCTATTCTGTTTCCTTAGTTTAGTATAAGAATAAATGTTTTAAACTAACCCTCAATAGCTGACTAGGAACTGAGACATGAAAGGGGGAAAGATTTGGGGAGGGAGAAAGGAAGGAAGGGAGGCATAAAGGTCTGTGGTGGTCGATACACTGTGGTGGTAATACCTGATGGGGATACCCCAATATTACCAGCTAAATAATTATTCTTTTTTTTAATAATTATCATTAATAATCCTGGTTATTATTATTTGTATAGATTAATTTGTAAAGCATTTCCTACTCCCTTTTTTGAACCTTTTAATTTTTACCTTAGTTTTCTGAAAAAGTGAAATGCCCGCATAATTCAAAAATCAAAACAATATTAGATAAATGAGAACTCTTGCTTTCACTCCTGTCCCTCTCATAACTCTACCTTCTTGCCTGCTACTTATTTTTTGTTTGTGAACTCAAAATATAGCATACCTAATAGAGAGATCTGGATTTTGCCCTTTTCATTGTATATTACACTACACATAAAACCACATGGAGAACTTCCTTCTCAAAAATTGTTTTGCAGTCTTTTTTTTTTTTTTAGGTATATATCATTTTGTTTATGGAAACAGTCTGTGTTTATTCCATTATTGATAGAAACAGAGAAAGTAGTTTTTGAAATGTCTTATTATGTAAATTTCAGTAGGGACAACAGTAAAATGAACCCCCATCTACTTATCACTCATCCTAAAGTCTTACCGCAGACCAGTCATGCTTAATCTTGTGCCCGCTTTCACATCCTACCCCCAGATTATTATTTTTATCAATTTGCAGACTTAAGAAAATATTTTATTTTTTATTGGTTGAAACAAATCCCAGGTATCTTCTTACTGTTTGTATCAATTATCAACTGTATGTATGTATCAATATAAGATGTATTAATTACATATTACTATAACTATGTTAGATAGTATTATTTCATAATAAAAACTTCACTTTTCTGCAGTTTGGACTCTCTAGGAAGAAAAAGATCAGTTCACATATTTAGGCTCACAGAGATGTTCAAATAGTGATGATTTCTATAGGAGAAGAAGGATAGTTTCATTTTCAAAAACCATTAATTTATTGCATTTCATAAAATAAATGTACAATTAAACTAGTAGATCAAAATGAAGCATGTTGATGGGATAGATTATTTGGTATCAGACTCTTTATTCTTCCACTTTTCCTCCATTCCATTAAACATACTGAGAAAAGAATAAACTGTCTCTTTTTATTTTCCTTTTTAAACCAAAGCAGACAGGAAAAAAATATTTGTGTGAATGATTAATCTACTGTTGATAAAATATTCTAACCAATTTGTGATTGATGCTATCATTTCTTATCTGCTTTAATTACTTCTTTGTCATCCGGTAGTTACGGATTCGAGACCTAGAAGGAGCATTGCAGGTAGAAAAAGCCAGCCAAGCAGAAGCTGTTGCTGATTTGGAAATGATAAAGAATGAATTCAAAGAAGTTGAAAGTGCTTATGAGCGAGAAAAGCATAATGCACAAGAAAGCTTTGCAAAACTAAATTTGTAAGTGTTTTACTTCCTTTAAATTCTCTAAATTAATGTGAAACTTGTGAAACCTATATAAGTGTGAAGTGTAGTATTTTATTATTATTATTTTTTCCAGTTATGTTTATTGAAATAAAGTTGGTTTATATCATTGTATTTGTTTTAAGGGTTATAGGTTCAAACCACTGCAAATGAAATGTTTCACACCATACCACCAACACCCCAATAATCCTCTACTATGTTCCACTAGATTCCTCTCTTCCCCCACTCCCACCATTCTGGTTGCCTCAGTTTTGTGGTCAGATGTCAAGGATTTATTACTACTTTGGTTTTGTTTGACTCATTATTTTGTTTTTCTGTATTTCACATGTAAGTGATACCATCTAGTATTTGTTTCTCTTCTGACTTACTTCACTTTCTCCTTTTCACTCCCATCCATATTGTTTCAAGTGACAAGAGTTCATCTTTTTTTTTTTTTACAGCTGAGTAGTATTCCATTGTGTGTGTGTTTATACAAGTATATATATTGTATATACACCACATTTTTCTGATCTACTCCTCTGTTCTTGGGTACTTAGGTTATTTCCATAACTTGACTATTGTAAATAGTTATGCAGTGAACACAGGAGTGCATATATCCCTTTGAATTAGTGTTTTTGCATTCTCCGCGTAGAGAACTAGGAATGGAATTGTTCAATCACGTGGTTGATGTATTTTTAATGCTTTTAGAAATCTCCATAGTGTTTTCCATAGGGGCTGGGCCAGGCGTAGTATTTTAAATATAGCTCCTGTTAATCTTAGTGATAGATTGAGGGTAAGGGGTTTATTAAAACATATAACATTAAAACATGTACTTCCCTGTTCAGGTAAATATGGAAATACTATTTTGCATTTTAAAATATTGTGACTATATTGAGTAATCTCAGAAATGCATTTATAGAAAGTAAACATATTAATATACTTTAGATTATATTTGTTGGTGTAAAATGGTATCTTTAATGACTCTGATTTCTATAATGCTTGAGATTGTTTTCATACTGCATAAGTAATATTAGGAGTAATACTGTTACCACTGACTAGCATGCTCTGTGGCTCATTTTGTGCATAGCATTTCATGATTTCTTGAAATTTATGTGACATCTTATGAGATAGCTACTCTTTTATTCCTGTTTTACGGACGTGAAAATTGAGGTTTAATTAGGATCAGGATGCTCAACTAGTGAGTGGCAGACTAAGAATCTTTCTGACATATGCTCATTTTAACTGTTTTCAATTCACTCACCTTTGACCTGGAACATTCTGTGAGATGCTTTAAGTAGTTTATAATTCTTTAATATGTTTCACCAAAAGAATTAACAATGGATGTTTGAAACCATTTCCCCCAGAGGGTGGAATGCATACCATTGTGGGTATGCAATACAATAAGCTGGTATATACATTATATTTTTTCCACCTAAAACTTATAGTATGAAGCTAAACCTTTTCAATCATCTCTATTTTAGAGTTTTCAATGTGTCAAATCTTTGTTAGCTGTAATAACTGATTTGAGGGCAATGGTAGGAACAGGAAATCATGGTACTCTTCAAATCTAGTTTAAATTTAATTTAGGACAAGACTAGTCAAAGATAAAATATTGAATGGACTTAATATAAATTTATTTATTTCATTACATGCAGCATTTAGGAATTAATTTTTCTAAATATATTCCCTGAAAGTATAAAAAAAAAGTAGTGCTGTTATTATTTCCAACCTTGGTGAAGCATAATCCAAAAGGTAGGCTTAAAAAGGTTTTGTCACAAATTCATGATACACTGTGCACCTGCCACTTGTGTTAAATGTGATTAATAGGAGTTAATAAAAGTGTATTTGAAAAATCTTCTCTAACACTTTGTTTCAGATTAGAAAGAGAGTATTTCTCCAAAAACAAGAAACTAAATGAAGAGATCGAGGAACAGAAGAAAGTAATCATAGACCTATCAAAGAGACTACAGTATAATGAAAAAAGTTGCAGTGAATTACAAGAAGAGCTTGTAATGGTAAGGATAAAAAAAGAATAATCTATGGCAGTTATCTTATTGGTTGAAATTTGATATTTAACAGATTTTCCCTCACTACATTCAATGGATAGTATGAGAGTAGTTTTAGTGACATTGATATAAAATTTCAAAACTGGAGATACTGATTATAACGAAGATGTCCATAATAAAACCTCCGTTCTTTGTGGGAAAATTCCTTTTGGGAAAATTAGCTGTACTAATGAAGATTCTGAACTGTAGACTCTCGGGAACATGTATTCAGGGGTTTTTCCTTTTTTATGGAGGTAATATTGGTTTATGTTGTTATTTATATTTTGGAAATATACGTTCACTCCCTTCTAGTGTGTTACCAGAGTGTGCTCACTATCAAAGCACCCGTAGTCCACAACCATAGTCCATTGTGTTCCCTTGCCACTTTGTGCTTGCCCTTCACTTGTCTTTCTTTTTTTAAAATAAAGTACATATGTAAAATGTTACCTAAGTAGAGGGGAGATCAGGATTTACAATCAATAGATGTAATAATTTCAAAGCCTCCCTTTTCTAATCATTTTGTACTTAATCTCTGTATCTTCATTCCTCAATAATCTAGTTTTCATATCCATTACCAAATTTACCTTTCTAAAATATTGATCTGTCACCCTCCTTTTATTAAAAAAAAAACCATTAATTTCCCCCTTTAATTTTCAGAATGAAGTCTAGCTTCTTGTCATGTAATTGAATGCCTTTTTGTGACTCCATGTTAGTTTTTCCAGCTTTTTTTGACATTCCTCTCTATCTGTGCTGCTTCAACCATATTAGAGTACTCTTACTTCCTAAACAAATTGTGTATTTACCTGTCTTTTTGTTCTTCTTTGGGCTGTTTATTCTTTTGAGGCACATTGACCCATGTTCTCCTCCTTTTCTCGCTCATTAATAACTTCCTGTACATCTTGTAGCTCCCAGCTCTGATATCTTACAATCTGTAAAGCTTTCCATGATTCCATCTTTCCCTACTTTGGCATCCATCCTGAAGTCAGACTCCGGGGGGAAAAAAAAATAAAGTCAGACTCCTTCCCCTTTCTGTCTTTGTGTTCCTTTAATACTTATTCTAGCATGTACATCATAACACTCACCAAAATCTGATGTGTATTCTCTTCCAAGAGATTGTGAATGTTTTAAACAACGTAACATAAATACTTGTTGGATATAACATAATATAACATAACAAGCATTTGGTGAATGGATGTATTTGGTTGATGCATGATCCTAACTGTAGTTTGCTGGAAACCTCAACAAAGAGGACATAAAGTTTATAGTCAAGTTTATATTTCTTCTTTGTCTTATTCCCTTACTCAGAGCCTTAGCTACTTCCCTTTCAGTCACACTACTACCACAGTACTTAGTGATATCAGTTATGGAGAAAAGTGAATATTTTTTTCTCCTTGTCCAAAAGGTGAATACTCGAGTTATACTAAGAAATACTGGAGAAATCAATGATACCCAGATAGAAAGTTAATGATGGGTAAAATTTAGATATGCATTCTCAAAATATTTTATGTGCTCTAAATTCAGGAATTGATGTTATTGCTTGCTCTGTGGTTGAGTTTATAATTTCAGTACTTCAGATGTGGGGTTTTGGAAAGTTTAGAGTTCTCTATGTAGTATATTCTGGTGCTGTCCAGTGTTATGTACTACTCTAAATTTCACTGCTGTCCTATCTTTTTAAAAAATTATTATTTTTAAAGATTTATTTATGTATACAAGAGCTGGGGTACAGGCCAGAGGTTGGGGGGAGGGGGAAGCTGTGAGAGGATTCACCAGAGATAATGGGGAGCAGAACA
Organism: Scalopus aquaticus; assembly: GCA_004024925.1. NCBI lineage: Eukaryota > Metazoa > Chordata > Mammalia > Eulipotyphla > Talpidae > Scalopus > Scalopus aquaticus. Next base: position 34,562 of record PVIJ01009004.1, on the reverse strand, counting down.
AGCAGATCTATTGAAATACACTGCTGAGGGGAGCAGCAGGTGAGACAGGAGAGGTCTGCTACACCATGTGGGAAGTTCCATGGCCGGGGATCAAACTGGTAACTGCAGTGGCTATCAATAACTTCATAGTGCTGACACTTAACCCCTTGCACCACCAGGGAGGCCCCTGACTGTCCTATCTTTTAACTCCTGTTGAAGAGGTTGAATCAGTGAAAGAGAAAAACATGTCAAAGTCATCTAGCTGAATCTTGGATTTGATCTACTCGTTTATTAACACAGTATCCAATAGTTTGGAAAAGAGCCAGAATTGTAATAGTAACTGTGAAGACATACTCACTAGTATAATTTGCATAAACTCTCTGAGTTTTGGTTTTCTAGCACTGCAGTGTCTAGATACAAAATAAAAGAAGACAGTGCTCACAGAGGATGGGGTGCTTTGTGATCAAAAATATTTACTTGGTGCCAATCGATACAGTTTTTTTAACTTTTACATTTTCATAGATAGTTTGAAATAAGGCAAGTTGCACTCCATTAGGAACTTCTGTTGGCTTGTTTGGACCTTTGACATTCATCATATAAAACACTATTGTTTTGATTACAGTGCTAAAGATTGTAGACTAATTGTTTCTTCAATGCTTGGTGGATTGGGTTGCAGATCCTTACTGTTGAGTTAATGTATTTGGGTTGCAACCTAAATGATCTAGTTTCTGTGATTCTACCTTACTAATTTATATTCCTTTCTACTTTTTCATGTCTCTTAAACGCCTAAGAGTTCGTCTTATTTTCTTTCATCCCGTTCCTATTATTAGCTTTTGCCTTTAATTTGTTCTGTTTTATGCTTATTAGAATTGTTGGTTTTCTCTTTATCTGACCATAATGTGAAATTAAAAATTATCTAATGGAAATTTATTTAATGAAAATAATATTCTTTTAAATAGTGAGTATAATGTTTTAATCTTAATAACAATTTATCACTTTTTCTATGTAGATCTTTCTTGTTCATATTCCTTTTTTTTTCAGTTGTTTAGTTGCCTGTGAGGTTTAAAAATATCTCCCTAAAAGATACCAAAGTAAAACCCTAAAAAATTAGTATTTCTAGTTCTGCATCCTTAAAGTCTGACTTTTAGTTTTGCTCTGAATTCATAATTGTCTTTGACTGAGGAAAAAATGACTTAAGGGGAGACTTATACCTTTGCTTTTAGAAATGAAACTTTTTTAAATGACATTTCATGATTTTCTCTGCCTTAGTGTCTTTTCCACAGTTGTTTCTTTTGGTGTAATAGTTTCAGTATTTTATAGAATATAGGTGGGAAGCATAAATTACGTAGAGCAATTTTTCTCTCCCTTTGAGGTAACAGCTTTTTTTCTAGTTTAGGTCATATTCATGGCTATTATTCAAGTCTTGGTTTTTATTTTCTCTGTTGCATTGCAAGAGAAAATTAAAACCACTTCCCTCCATAGGTTTACCAGTGTGATCAAGATGTTATTAGTAATATGCAAAGACTTGAGGACGTTTTGAGACTTAAAAATAACAATATACCTTTGCCTTTTACAGGTGGAGGAGGCCTTAGAGATATAGGTTAGGAAACATAAAGTGTTTATCAATCAGAGGGAAAGTGATAGCTCCCTTGTTTCAAGAGATATAAACAGAACATAATTTTGGAAAAGTCCAAACTGGGTATTTTGAGTCTTTTGTGAGTATTTAAGAAATATAAACCCAGCTAACCTTAATTGTACTTCTGTTGTAATGAAATTCCTCCTATTCAATGTATGGATTTAAAGGATATGGTTAGTAAATGAATGGTGTATTATTGTCATAGAATTAGAATTTCACATAGGACATCAAAAGATTTTAACAAAATTATTTTTATATTTTGTTACATACTATTGAATTAGTTATTAAAGTGTTTAATTCAAGTTGAACTATTAATTTTAAAATCTATGAATTTAATAATGATTTAATCAACTATGAAATAAAATTGAATTTCCAGTTTAACCTGCTTAGCGATCACACGTATTAAAGTCCATCAGAGGCTTAGCAAATCCAGTTGTGTCTTTTAGTCATTACCGTGAGTTTTCATATTTGCTTCTCTTGAAGCAGGGGAGCTATCATTTTTAAATTGGTATTATTAGGACTTGCTTTGTGGTTTCTTCAATGAAATTTTTTTAAGTCCATCATTTCTCGAGGTTTGTTTTTCTGCCACTCAGTAATATTTAGTTGCAGCTCTAGGAGAGACCATATATTGAAAAGGGAATTCTAGTTCTCATGAGGTTTTGCTCAAAGAATGTTTTATTCTCTAAAGAACTTCTGATTGAAAATGGCCAAGTGTATATTTTTTCCCTATACTTTGGGGGTTTGACTGATTATATAATAATAGTGATTGCTAACATTAGATGGGATTTTGGAAAGTGCTTTGATTGCTCTGCTTTGTGGTGAAGTTAATGTTTTTTGATAATATTTTTGCTTCAAATGATCTATTAGGTTTGCCCTAGAAGGACATGGTTCTGATTTTGTAGGATGCTTTCTAAACTGATGGACTAGTAAGTAGTCTATTCTGAATTTTTATAGAAAAATATTGGTTCCTGTTTTTTTGCTCAGAAAAGAGGTGGTTTTTATATATGATCATTCATTTTGCTACTGTACACACCACTATCTGTCTCTTGTAGTGATCTTAAAAATTTAATACTATTTAATACTATTCATTGAATATGTGTGTGTTTGTATTGCCTGAATGTATACATTCATTATATGGCTGGCCTCCTCTAAATCTATAATGTGGGCATAAAGCTTTTTCATTCAGCTTGTTGAAGTTTATTCTTCTGTAACATAGTAAGATTTGAAACATCAAATTTCATTTGTGACTTGGGAAAAACTAAAATGTTTGGTGAGTGTGAGGTGAGGGGTTGGAGGTGCATGGCCTGTATTCAGAGCAGAAGGTAGCATCTAAGGGAAAATAAACTAATTATAAAGCTACATAGGGGAGGGTGATATTTCATCATAGGAGAAAAGCAATTGGGATCACAGAATGCATCATAGAAAGCAGCACTGATGAGGGGGAAGAAATAGTAAACTGTTTTATGAGGAAGTAAGAGATATTAGTTATCATTAAAGGAAAAGCTAAAGCTACTGATCATGAAAGCTTACCAGAACAATCTCCTTGAGTCCTTACAAATGCACTGGATATGTAAGAATGATACTGATAAAACGGTGAACTGTGGAGTCAGCTTGTGATGCTGACTACAGCTTCTGATGCTCCCCTGTTTTTACTCAGAATACCTTTGCAATAACTTGACTTGTATTTCAATTAAAAAAAATAAAATCTTACTGAGTTAAAATATGTTCAGAAATTGCAGGAATTATGTCATTGTTACAAAGGTTCAATCTGTATTTAAAATGCTAATTTGTCTTTTCGATTATCCATTAAAATAGTTACTTAGTCTATCTCTTAATAGATAATTTATTTTTCTCATTTAATTTTTCTTTTTAAAAAGTTTTTTTTTTTTGTGGTAATAACTGCATGTGATTCAGAGGCATAGGATCATCTCAGATGCATGTCACCACACCACACCCACCACCAAGAGACCCACAGTCTCTTGTGCCTTTTCCCCATTACTCCCCCCTCCCCCACATGTAGCCTCAGTACCACAGTCAGATTTCTAGGGATTGTTACTTTGATTTTGCCTGACCTTTTTTTTTTGTTTGTTTCTGTCTATTGTGGTTTTTTGGTTTGTCTTTTCCCTTCAAAAAAAAAGCAACATCTCTAAAATATAAAGATTTTTTTGAGCAAATTTGGTCAGAGCTCGAGAAATTTGTACTTTTCCTTAAACAATCTTTTCCAGAAAATTATGCCTTTCAAGCACTTATATCATAAATAGGAGCTTAGTATTAAAATAATGGTAGATAACCTGCCTTACTTATACTTCCTATGTGTAATGTCCTTGCTTTCTTTGTTACAAACAAATTAAAAAAGAGAAAGAAAAAAAAACTTACAATGTTATGAACTAGTGTTACCCAAAAAAACATTACAGAAATAAAAAGAGAAAAAAACCCTATAACTAACACCATAGTTAATCATGAAAGACTGAGTTCTTTCTTTCCAAGATCAGGAAACAAGACACAGGATGTATACCCTCACCAACCAATGTTGTACTGGAGGTACAGTCAAGGCAATTAGGCAAGAAAAGAAAAAGAAATAAAAGACATCCATTTTGGAAAGGAAGAAGTAAACTAATACAGATGACTTGAACTTCTGTGTTAAAGAATGCTAAAGAATACTCACAACTATTAGAACTACTACATTATTTTGGAAAGGTTGCAGGATACAATGCAAGGTCAAAACATGAAATGTATTTCTATACACTGTGAGTTAACAATCAAAAATGAACTTAAGGAAACAATTACATTAATAATAGAACAAAAATAATGAAATACTTGGCAGTAATGTAACAAAAGAAATATAAGAATTCTATGTTGAAAGCTATAATTTATCATTGAGAGAAATTAAGTAAGAACTCAGTAAATGAAAGATATCACATGTTCTAGTGGCATGAGTTAATATTGTTATTTGTCAAGATGTTAAATACTCTTATTGAAGTATGAATTCAATGCAATCTTTATCAAAATTGCAACTAAATTTTTGCAGAAATTGACAATCTAATCCTACAATTCACATGGATATGCAAGGGACCTGGAATAGCCAGTATAATCTAGAAGAAGAAGAATAAAGTTGGAGGAGTAACATTTTCCAATTTTAAAGCTTAATATTGCTATAGTAATCAAGATAGTGTGGTATTGGCATAGTGACAGACATATACAGCAGTGGAAAAGAGTCCAAAAATCAATCCTTACACTCGTATTGATTGTCAAGTGAATTCAGTGGCAGAAAGAATAGTGATTTTTAATGAACAGTAATGAGAGAACTGGTATACTATTCATATACCAGAGAATGAATTTGGATACCTGTACAAGATAATTAGTTCATAGACCAAAATATAATAGTTAAAACTCAGGCACCACAACAAAGAACACAAATGGCAAATATTAGATATATTAGACTTCAAAAATTAAAAACTTTTATGGATACTTCCAAGGATACTATTAAGAAAGTGAAAATATAGTGTACACAATGCTGGTAGATTTTGGTAAGCCAAATGTCTGATAATAGACATGTTGTAGAAAAACATCTTACCTCTTAATAATAAAAGAGAAATAACTCAATTAAAAAATCGGCTAAAGGTTTAAATAGACATTTTTTTGAAGAAGATATACAGATGGCCAACAAGCGTGTGGGAAGATGTTCAAAATCATTATTCAGGGATATGCAAATGAGAACCATAATGATATAAATGCTTTACATTCCTTAGCATGCCATAATAAAAAATGCCATAATAAAAAATGGGCAAAAAAAAGTTTTGGTGAATATTTTGAGGAATTGGAACCCTCGGACTTTGCTGGTGGGTACCATGAGATAGCTCTTTGGACTAACATTTGGCAGTTTTTGAAAAAGTTAGGGCCCCCATATGACCAGCATTTCTGCTCTTAGGTGTATAAAAAGCGTGGTGCTAATGGTATTCTAGTGCAGAAAACTTGAAGGTTTTTTTTTTTTTTTTTTTTTTTTTGCTTGTTTGTGTTTTTATATGCCAACTCAGTGGGCTGTAAGTAAAACCATTTACTTTATAGTAGAACACACCTTTCCCATCCCCTCTTGTTTTTCATTCTGCAGCTTGGATACCTTTCCATATTAGTACATGAAGAATCACTTCCTCCTATTTAAAGTCTGTGTGGATGAATCCTAATTGATTTATCAGTATTTTGTTGATAGCATGTACTATAATTTATTTAACTAACTTTTATTTTAGATACTTAGTGTTGCCTTTTGATGCTGCGAATACACTGATGAAGACAAAAACAAAAAGGCTACACGTATTTCGTCATGGAGATAGACGTCATCTAAGATAGACATTATCTTCTTTCGTCATCTAAGATAGACATTAAAAAAAGACCTATTCAAATAAATATAGAATCATACTTGTGATTAATGCAGGGAATCTAAGAGAAGGAATTGATATAGTCAGGGAGGTGAAGCTTTTCTAAAGAAGTGATAGTTGAACTGACATCTAAACAAAGAATTACTAATTTTACATATTTTAATGTTAGTGAGCAGACTGAGGTGTCCCCCAGAACCCACCCCCCCTTTGCATGCTCTAGAGAGGTTCTGCATCTGCTGCACGAAGACAAAGCATATAAAGTCCTTAGTGTGTAAGGACTTTAATAGATTAGTGTGCATAGAGAGGGGAGAAGAGAAAGGATATAGTTTTTGAATGAAATACCCAAAGTTACCCATCCCCTCATGGGTAAATGCCCAGAGATACAGGGTTGGTGCAAAGTTGGGCCACTAAGACCTGAAAACTTGCCACAAGTCTAAGATGCTTTCTGGCAGGGAACTATAGGAAAGGGGCTGAAGGGGCCAGGCAAGTCTGGGATGAAAGGAGCAAAATCAGTATAAATCAAGATAAAGGTTGCCATTTTTCAGCCTCTCCATATGTCTCTACCCATGTATTTCTTCTATGTCTCCCAGGTCCCTGATGCAAGTTCAAGGTTGAGAAGCTAGTGTGCTCCATGGGTCTCCCATCCGTGTGTTCTTTTTCCAAGTGTTCTTTTCCAAGTCTTACTTTTCCTGGTTGCTCAGCGCTACTCTTTATTAGGTGGGGCAGGGAATATGGAACCTCCCTTTTCCTCTATAACATTAAGGAAGTAATTTTGTTCTGTAATTTCTATTCACCCTCATATTCTATATCTACAAGCATTCTTTCACTAGTGCCTTTATCTCCAAGCCCAGTGAGTATGTCTTAGTCTACATTAGTCTGCCTTTTCCTAGAATATTTTGTGACATTGGATATAATTGAAAACTCTGTCCTTGTAGTGTTCTCTTACTTTGATTTTTACTTTTTTGTTTTTCTTCTTTTCTTAATATTCTTTGTTCGATTTTTCTTTCCTAACTATTAAATTCTGGTGTACCTTAGGGCTTATTACTTTTCTCTTTATTTTATCTTTTACCATCAATGACATTCAAGGCAATCTTCAGATAATATGTGTAGATGATTTCCAGATTTATACCTGACTTCCCAACTTTGCATCATTGTGTCCAGCTGCCTCCCATATTTTTCCACTTTATTTGTCATTTGTTGGCTCAAATTAATGTATTTAGGGCCTGTAATTTGCTAGGCATTGTGCTGGGACTGGGAGTGTCTTAAAGATAAATCTTTCTTTTTAAAAAGATTTATTTATTTATGCATACAAGCTAGGGTGTAGTCCAGAGGTGTGGGGGGTGAGAGGATTCACCAGAGACGGAGTGGGGAACAGAACAGGCGGATCTACTGAAGGACACTGCTGAGGGGAGCAGCAGGAGCGACAGGAGAGGTCTGCTGTGCCATGTGGGTCAGCTCCCTGGCAGGGGATCAAACTTGTGCTGCAGTGGCTCTGGATAGCTTCATAATGCTGTGACTTAACCCGTTGCGCCACCAGGGAGTCCCCTAAAGGTAAATCTAATAGAATATACTCAAAACAAAATTCATGATTCCCACAACCTGCTCAAATAAACATGCGAGTATATAAGCAGACAGAAACAGTCCAAAGTAGACTTTTTTCCCCTCTATTGTTTTCACTCAACTGTTAAAAATCTACCCAGTTCTAGCCTGAAACCTTGGGATCAGTCTTCTTATTTTTGAGTATTTTTCCTAACCTCACCCAATCTTATCCAATTCAGTCCAATCCAATCAACATAATCTAATCCAATGAAAAGATATCAAAATCTAGACAGACCCTCTTTATTTAAAGGATACATTCCAACCACACCCTTCCAGTGCATGTAATGCCCCTCACCCCCTTTTCAATGCTAAGACTCTACCCTAAGTTACCACCACCGTTTGAGTGGACTTCTTGGAGTCTTGCAGTTTCCTCTAAATCTGAAATTTTGCCACATGACTAAAAGCATGATTTTTTAAAGTGTTTCTCAATTCCTCTGTGTTTCAGTTTTCTTCTCTGTATACTTTGCATAATAATAGTCCTTTTCTCATAGGGTTGTGTGAAGATAAAAAGAATTACTATATATAAAGTACTCAGAATAATGCCAGGTACTTCAGTAAATTGTTATTGAAACTTCATATTAAGCCAAGTAAAAGTTGTGTTTAAGACAGAAAGATGTCTATTAATAGACTTGAATGGAGACACTATTAGCTTCTTTATACTTGTGTTACATATATTCATACAAAATGTCTGCAGCTTTTATAATGTGACCTTATTATGTGTAATTTTTTCTCAATTAAAAGGCTAAGAAGCACCAGGCCTTTCTAGTAGAGACATGTGAAAATAACGTTAAAGAATTGGAATCGATCTTGGACAGCTTTACTGTGTCGGGCCAGTGGACATCAGGTTAGTTGAAGGTATAAAATGACAGATGCATCTGTCAATGTTCCAAAGTCACTACATTTTGGGAATTCTGCAGATGCCTCTTCTAGTCCCTCATCTCAACATGTTTTGATTTGATGACATGATAAGAGCAGTTCTCACAGCAGTCAGTTGGCCTAGCTGGCTGAGAAAGGGTGACGGAACGTGAACCTGCTGTTGTCCTCCCAGAACTTGATTTACAAGTGTTGGGGTCTGTGTGATTGGACAGACAAGGGCTCACTTGCTGTGTTCTGAATCCAACTGAGAAAAAAGTCCTTACAGTATACCTGCAAGGGGAACAGATGTTTCCATCAAACTGAGCCAAATTCGGAGGCAACCTTCAGCAACTTAAAGGTCATGCATTCAAAAGGTTATGTAGGACACAGGCTGTAACATAGTGCGTATTCCACACTGTTGCTTTCCAAGCTGGCTTTCTCCTTTACTTCCCATTATCATATATATTCTCCAAAATGTTTTTAATGTAAGTATTTGTCCACTTAATATGATAAAGATCTATGAAACTTCTATTTTAGGTTAGGCATATTTTGGGAACTCACATAAACATTAATTGGCCAATAAATGCTGCCCATGATTTCTACTTTATTTTTTGTGATTATGCCATTATGCTTGCTACAGTAGCTTTGACTTAAATCCTTTTACTTTTCTACCTCAGTTTTCTTTGCCATACTGTCAGCCTTAAATTATTTAGTTGTTTTCTGATTCAATTATATATTTCAAAAGGCATATAAAGTTTATTTTCTTACACTTTAAAGTTGAACTGCAAAACTCTTTTTTTTCTTTTTTAAGGAATCAAACATATTTGGCAAATGAGTTCCTTAGAAGACTTAAGTTTAGGAAATTCTGTTATCCTCAAAAAAATAAAGGATATGGAAAAGGTCCATTTTTAGCTCATAGATCTGCAAATTTCTTAGTGAACTTTTAGAAATTTAGTGTGCTTTGTTATTGTTCATTTCTTTGGTCTGCTTTTACCCATCATATTTTTTAGCAGTAACTTTATGAAATTAATGTATAACTTTGTTTTTATTTAAACTTTCCCCCAAAGCATTTTTATTTCATGGTATGTAACTGTGAAAAAAAAATCAAGAGTGATATAAAAAGCAAGAGTGATATAAAAAAACATAGCTGTCCAGTTTTCAATTATATTCGATAAAGATTTGGAGGACAGATTTTTCTTTAAAATGGTGCTTTTTTTTTAAATTAAGGTAGATCAATGTGTAGTGGTGTTAGAATTAAAAAACATTGTTACTGTTATCATAGCGTACTGTATACTGCAATATCATTTTAAATATTTCTTCAGAGTGAATTAGAATAAATAAAGTTTCTCTCAGTTTTGAAATGAAATAGTTGGTAACACAGCAACTCTTAAGCTATTGGTAAAACCCATAGAAAAGAATGCCTTAAAGTTTATTTCATTTTATTCTTATCTTTTAGTAATCATCCTTTTGCAGCTTCTTAATTTCCCATCTATTTTTATACCCTATACATTACAGAGAAAGTATTCCTGGAAAATGTACCCTGTGCTAAATGAGTGAATTTTGTGTTGTTGCAGAGTGGTCTTTGTTGCCATATTGTGCTAATTTCTCTTTTACCTCCTCCTTTACTCCCTAACCATTCTCTTCTGGTCCCATTTTTTTCTTTAAAGTCTGATGTCTCTGGACACCATAGATATGCTTATTGGCTTCTGGCTAAGATTAGACAGTGGGTACACTAGCAGGAGAGTAAGAGGGTGGCAGAAGAAAGGAGAGCAGGCACAGAAAGTCAGGGTATTTTTTTCCCCTGCTCCCTCTGCCCCATGCAATTCTGTCAAGCAGGTCCCCTTCACCACTATGGCTTGTATTGCACTACGGTGACTATGTTCTCTCCACTTCACCTTTAGGATTAGGCCTGGTATTGGTTTTCCTCCCTTTCTTGTTCTTGGTACTCATCATATCTTATTGGTTCTCTTAACCTGCCCACATGTCTGTTCATTAAATTCTCTTTAGAGGAGCTCTTCTGACTGTGCCAACTTTTCCCCTACTCATAACCTGGCTGAATCTGATTTCATTCTTATTCTTGGCTTCTATGAAATGGTCCTATGTAATGATCATGAGTTCCCTTTCTGCTTTTGCTAGCTCATGTTGGGTTTTTGTTATTTTACTAAGAGGGGCATGAATAATACACTTTATTGCTTAACATTTTATGGGAGAACCTGAACAACTAAGATTGTTTACTGCATCCATTGTAGAAGGTTGACTGAACACTTTGTTCCTCAAATGAAGTCATTTAAAAATCTATCCTGGGCTGGACCTCCCTGGTGGCGCAACGAGTTAAGTCTCAGCACTATGAAGCTATCAGCAGCCACTACAGCACAAGTTCGATCCTCAGCCAGGGAGCTTCCCACATGATGCAGCAGACTGCAGACAGGAGCTGTCCCTCCCTCTGCTCCCCTCAACAGTGTACTTCAGTAGATCCACCTGTTCTGCTCCCCACTCTGTCTCTGGTGAATCCGTTCACCACTCTGCACCTCTGGCCTATACCCCAGTTCTTGTATGCATAAATAAATAAATCTTTAAAAAAATCTATCCTGGGCTAATTAAAGGGTGTGTGTGTGTGAGTGTGTGTGTGTGTGTGTGTGTGTTATAAACTGTATATAGCTACAGTATACCTATCTTTGAGAAAAAAAAATCTATTCCAAATAGGGACATATTATTTTATTATGTGTTGATATTACAGCCTTAGAATTTGTCAGAGAACTAATGTAGTTGTCTTGAGAAGGATCCTCCATTTTGATTTCCTAACCAGTGGTCACCGCCACGGTTTCTGCCTGCTTACTAATGCCTCTACCAGCTCCTCTTTTACTAACTAGTCTCTCTGCTTCCATCTTGCTTCCCATGAGTTTGTTTTGTTATACACTAGAAGTAGCATTGAAAACCTGAGTTAGAACATGTTCTTCCTTTGTTCTAAACCTTGCTGACTTTGCATTGCACTAAGAGTAGAAGCCAAAGTGCTGTCATTAACTTGCAAACCTGCCATGGTCTGCCCCCATTCTTCATTCTCCCTTTAACCTCACCTCTTGTTATTCTTCCCCTGCCTTCCTCTACTTCGACCATTCTGGTCTCCTACTGTTTCCTGAACACACCAAACATGCTTTTGTCTTAGGGATCCTTTGTACTCACCTTTCTTTCTGCCTTGGAAAGTTTTTTACCTAGATATATCTACATGGCTCCTTTATAAATATTTCTTAAATCTGTGCTTAAACCTTAACTTCCTCTTGAAGATTACCCACTCCTGGTTCCCATGCTACCTGCCTCCCTGCCTTTCTCCCTTTTCTGCTGTCCTTTCCCCCCACCCCCATAGCACTTACTATTGTCCAACATTTCTAACATGCTGTATAGTACATTTATTATTATATCTGCATTAGTCAGGAATCACTACAAAAACAGAACCAATAGGGTATTTATAAAAGGGGTTTATTACAGAATTGGTGCTGTTATAGAGGCTGAGAAATCCTGTGATTTGTCCTCTGCATGATGAAGAACTAGGAAAGTTGGTTCAGTCTGAGTGTAAAGCCCTGAGAACCTGGTTGCTGTTATATAAATCCTGGAGTCCAAAGACGCCAATAACCTGAAGCTTAATGTCTGAGGGCAGAAGATAAGACATCCCAGCTCAAGAAGAAAGAGAGAATTTGTCTTTTTTCCACCTTTTTGTTATATTGTGCAGGTGGCAGGATGGTAGGGGGTAGGGTCAGGGGTGGGGTAGCCAATAGATCTAGTAAAATTTGCCTACATCAGTGAGGGCATATTTTTACTTATTCTGCTGCTGCAAATCCTACTCTCTTCCAGATACACCTTCACAGACACACCCAGTTATGTTTAAAAAATTATGTATTTATTTATAGAACGTTTATTGAGATAAACCTGGTTTACAGCGCTGTATATGTTTTAGGCATATTGGTTCACATCTCTACAAATATTTATTACTACACCATGCCTACCACCAAGCCCTAGTAATTCACCACCATAGTCCATTGGACCCCTTCTCCCTTTTGCTTTGTATCCCTGCTCTCCCCTTCTGGTAGACTCTGTTCTGCAGTCAACAAAAATAATGTTTTTACCAGCTATCTGGGCATTGCCTAGCCCAGTCAAGTTGACACGTAAAATTAACGTTTGCAGTATCCATGCTCTATGAAGAAAGAATATTTGTCTATTATTTACTAATACTATCAAACAGCTAAAACAATACTTGGCACAGAGTAGGTACTCAGTGGATATTTGTTACTATGAATGAATAAAAGGATAAATGAATATCAAGGTGGGGTCTATTTTGAAGTTTAGTTTTTGAGATTATTAGTTAGTTACGGAGTTTCTTCCCAAATTATAGCAGCCCCTTGGGTAGCAACCCATAGGAATCACCAGTAATATTGACCTTCAGTAGAAAAATTTATAATCTTACATGACATAGAAATATCACCTTGATTTCCCAATTCACTAGACAAGATGGCTTCAGTTTACTTGATCAGGGAGATTTATTTCCTATTTCTGCTTTCCAGTAAAATTGAAGCACTACAGCTGCTTATATCTCATTTATTTTCTGGTGGAAATTTCTATAGTAGGGTGTTTATGGGGGAGAAATCCTTGCCTGCTTTGAACCCATGTCATGCTTTTGCCTAAAGAGTTTCTTCAAATACAGTTTCACCTCTGCCTGAGGATGTTAACAAACATAGATGATGTGACTTTTCCTTCATAAAAGGAAATTTTTCTTGTAACTCAGTTTTGGGTCTTCCTCAGGGTGGATGTTGACTGAGATAGGGTCCTCCAACCTTCTTCAACCTTTCTTTCCTTGAGGAAATCATTTGTAACATTCCAGAAGTGTTATTTTTTTTCCTTCTTTGTACCAGAGAGGCTGAAGGACCTTAGGAAATAATAGCAGTAGTTTTTGATGTCTGTAGGCATGTATATGTCACCCAGGAATTAAGCAGTTTCAGGAACTGCTCTTAGGAAAATCAGGATAAGAAATTGGACTTATCCTTTCTTCTCTCTTCCTTTACTTTTTAAATAAGGGATTATCACTGAAATCTAGTATCTTGTTGAGAATTTTAATTATACTATGAACCTCATGGCTAATATCTTTTAACTAGAGATTCCTGGGTTACTGAGAAGCTGAGGCTACCTATGACAGTAGCCCATAGGTCTCCTTTGGTGACATTTACCGATTTTTTCTTTCTTCCCTTATTTCCTAATTCACTGAGGCTTGCAAACCAGACTTGCCTTACTTCATCATGCTCATAGTTTCAGTGTGAAATTGAGGGAATGACTTCAGTATGAGTGCTCAGCATTCTTTAATGGGGTCATTAATCACACAATTATGGAGGCTTAAGGATCCAAGATCTGCTAGACCTAGAAAAGTAGGCAGTAGACCTAGAAAAGTCTATAATATAGTTCTAGTACAACTCTGAAGGCCTAAAGCTGATCATGTTTCAGTTTGAGTCTGAGTTTAATGACAGAAGATAGTGTCTTAGCTCAAAGATAGTCAAACACAGAGAAAGAATTTTTACTAAAGTCTTTTGTTCTATTCAGACCTTCAGTGGATTGGATGAGGCCCATCCACATTGGGGAGAGCATGCCCTTTAGTCAATGTAGTGATTCTAATGTCAGTCTCATCCAGAAGCATCCTTATACGCACACCCAGGAACAATGTTTAACTAAATATCTTAGCCTGTCTCCCAGTCAAGTTTACAAATAAAATTAGCCATCATGTCCCCTTGTCTCCCTCTTCTCAGTTTCTGATAATCACCATTTTTTCTGTCCCTATGAATTTGACTACTTTGCATGTGTCAATTGTAGGATAGTATTTGTTGGTTTTTTTTTGGTGAGTTTATTTCATTTATAGTAAGTCCTCACAGTTCATCCATTTTATAGCATGTGACAGTAAATTCCTTTTTAAGGCTACATAATAATCTATTGAATATATATATATATATATAAACATTTTGTTTATTCATATATCCATTGCTAAACCTTTAGGTTACTTGCACAGGAGACTGCCTTCAGTTCTTTTGGATATATACAGAATTGGGATTGCTGTCTGTTAACTTTAATCAAGAACATGAGTGTATTCACAGTTGCCTAGTAAGATACTTTACATTTTAGAAATAATCTTTCTTACTACTGAGTTTCCCCTAATATTCAAGATCAGTTGTCCTGGTAGAGAAGCACCTTTTTTGTTTTTATTTTTCTGGCATCGGGAACTCAGAAACGACCAAGTGCCATTCTCAGCTTCCATTCTAATGGAAACATTGCTGTGTCCATGGAGGAAGTATTTCTCCCTTGGATATTATGGGTTAGTCCAATGGAACCCACAGTTTTGGAGGCAACTCGAGCAGACATTTCACTCGTGGATCACTAGGTGTCATAGTGAGATAAGTCACTCCTGTTTCCAACGTTTATTCTAGGACCTATAAATCCTTGTTACAGAAGCACAATATATATTGATTGCTGACCTAGAGCACATATCCTAGAAGATATCATCCTTGTTCCACAGAATGTTGATATCTAGCCAGTGCCATGAATCTTCAAAAGACTACTCTACTATTCTGCATTCTAACTACTTAGAGTGATGGGAAACATAGTAAAACTAGTTTCTATGAAATTGATTTCATTTCCATAGTTTGTTTGCTTTGAAATAGTTCCTGGTCAATGGTGAATAAGGTATTTTGCAAGTTCAATGGATTTATTACTTCTGGAAGTACGGTTCTGGAAGGAAAATCTATATCCAGAGTAAATGACTACCTTAGTAAGAATAAGTATTGCTTATTTCATAGTGGAAGTGACTTAGCATAAATAACTTGTCACTAGGTGACTGGATAGTCCCCTTGGAGAATGGTGCGATATCATGGGTTCATTGTTTGTCTTTGTGAATGATGGATTTGGCATTCAACAGGAGTTGTAATTCAATCATTCTTGGTGACTGGAGGTCCATGTTGCTGAACCATCTAGTATCTCCATTCTTGCTACCATGACTTCTTTGTTAGAAGGAAAACAAAGGTCAGTAAAGACCATGGTATCTAGGAAAAGACACTGACCGACATCACAAAATGCTTTATCTTGTCCTATCTACCAAGTTTGATCTGGGCATGGTGCCCATTTGGAGAGGTGTGTCCATATACTTTTGCCCAGACCATCTTGCTACCAATTTTCCAGTTATGTACTTTTCTGAGTTCTTGACCATTCAAACAAAGTGTTATCTATTACCCCTAAATTGGTCTACATTTGTACCTTTGGTTATCTCTCATTTCAGCAAAATAGCAGTCGACCCATTACTTGGTGTTTTGCCTACTGAGAGGATTTCACTTCACCACTATCTTTCAGACCACTCTTGAGTGAGGCTGTAGTGCTGCAACTATTCATTTTTAGTAGTGTCAGTATATCATACAGAACCATTTACATACTAAACTCATTCCTCCTTCAGGCCCCCATGAGTGAACTAGTCATAGAGAATTTTCTATGGATCCAGGCTGTGGACTAGGGGAAAAGAAGCAATGTAATAAGGATAGGGCCCATTGCAATCAGCACTACTTCCTCATGCTACTTGTTCTTTCAGGACTTGCCTGAACCCAGTTTTGTATTTACCACTTTCACTTGATGATAGAGTGCACGCCCAAATTTATGGGTTGGCTGATCAGACAGTAACCATTTTATGATGGGCAACTCATATCACATGGTGAATTGGTGGCAATGGATGTACTATCTGCTGAGGACCAATAGCATATCTAAAACTGATTTTCAAGAGCAGAATAGTTTTGGTTATATGTAGAAGATAGATTGCTTTGTTCCAAAATCCCGAAAGTTTATACTGTGATTCATCTGTGAAGACTTGCCAAACTTCCTTGAACTTCAGCAGTCAGAATGATATTATCAATTGGTAGAGAACTGAGTGGAACATGTGATGTCTTCTGGAATAGTGTGTTCATCAAGGTTTTTGCAGACAAGATTATTATAAGGGACTAGAGTTGATATAACTTCAAGGAAAGACAGTGAAGGTATATTGCTGGCCAGCTGAAAGAAACTTTTTGGTGGTTTTCACTAAAAGGATATAGAAGAAATAACTTCATTCCAATTGCCAGGAAATTATTGATTTACTTCAACAGTGAAACTACGTCTTTCACTACAGTGGCAATTGGAGTAACATATGATTATGCTTAACAGTAATTCACTGTAATTCTCTAAGATTCATCTGTATTCTTGGCAAGTCAGATAGGTTATGTGAATGCTAATGTTGGAATCACCACCTCTTTATTTTTCAAGTTTTTAAGAGAGGTACCAATTTCTACACTCTCTTTAAGAATGTGACATTGTTTTTGATTTACTATTTTGGTAGGAAAGAGTTCTAACTTCCACTTACTTTTTTTCTATTTGGTTTGCCTCTGTGGACTTCTCACTTCATTCAAAGTATGTACTCCAAACTGGGGAAATAACTGTCAGAAGGGTTCTGGTACTTACTGTGACCACTGAAAATAGACCAAACACAGTTAATCATGTGACCTCTGTAAGTACCTACCCTACCTATTGAACCATAATTGCAGTTTAGATCTTCATGAATTACTGTCAGTTTAGATCTAATGTCCAGTTATTTCTGATAAGGGTGGGTAATTACCCTCCCTCAGTGAGTGGTCACCCTGATGAATGGTTTCTGATTCTTTGAGGAAGCCAAGGAGGAAGAATTACAGCATAATCTTTTGGCAGTATATTAGGATTCCTAAAAGAGACTTATCCTCTTTATTCAAGGAGCCTGGGTCTATGAATTGCTCAAGTTTGAGAACTGGTTGAGGGCCAAGACTTTTGTGTTGATTTAAGTCCTGTTTTTGGTAATCAGACCTACAGCTTTCCATACAAATCAGATAATACTTAAGTAGAGTGCCTATTTATTTAAGTCCTAGGGATACTATGATCAGTTAGCCAATACTTACTTTCTCCATGGGTAGAACCATTTTGTTTATGGCTTTGACTCCACTGCCCATAACTATTTTTTTTTTATTCATTTTATTATTGAAAGTTAAACTCTATCAGTTGGCCTGTGTTATCCGAAGTTCCATTGTCCTCACTGAATTCAGGGAACCCATTGTGGAACTATTTCTCATTGTTATCCATGTCCTTCTAACTACTATATATATAGCTTATATATATATTTTTTAAAGATTTATTTATTTTTACATACAAGCTAGGGTGCAGGCCAGAGACGTGGGACAGTGAGAGAATTCACCAGAGACAGAGTGGGGAGCAGAACAGGCAGAATGACGGAAAAACACTGCTGAGGGGAGCAGCTGGCCAGGCAGGAGAGGTCTGCCACGCCCGGTTGGATTCTCCCCAGTCTGCATCAAACTATCACTGCAGCCACCCACAGCTCCACAGCACTGCACTAACCCATTGTGCGCCACCAGGGAGGCCCTACCTAGAGTTTATTAACTGTGTGGACAGAACTTGTGAAGGATGCTGATGTTCTTTTCACCAATTCACTTCTCAAACTTTGGTAAAGGGTGTGTTTTTTTGACTCTCCTGTGGGACATAGTTAGGAAATGAATGAATAGGACTTATATAATAAATACTCTGCTTTGTTAGAAAAGTTATCAGTCATTTCCCTTTAAAAAATCCAGAATGGGCACCCATGTTTGCAAGATAATGAAGATAATGTAAGTTGAGTTTAAACAATAAAAACCCAACAAAATGTTTATATGTAGTGCTTTCAGAATGAGAAAGGAATTTTCTTGGTTATCAACAAATTAAAAGTTTGGATTTCCTTAATTGAAAATAAAATCCATTTAGGTGTTATTTTTTATGTTAAGTGACAGGGTTTTAAAATAAATTTCTTCTGAGCATGAATGTGAATACTTATGTTCTATATCATTTTATATTCTCTATTATTTCTTAGTAATTCTTCCCTTTTGAAGTCTTACAGGAGACTGAAACAGAATGAGAAGGTGGAAGAGATAGATTCACCTCAGTCATTGCAGCTTATTTATTGTTGTTATTGGGGATCTATAGTTTACTGAGGTTATAACATTAGCTTAAAAAACAGTGGTTTGATTCATGTAAAATTATTTAGTTTTTGAGATTGTCTAAAAGCAAACATTCAAGTGGAGCTCTTCTATTCTACCTTCTCTGTGGGCTATTAATAGAAAGAAAAGGTTTGCCTTGGAAACACAGTTAAAAGTGAGAGAGAGAGGTTGAAACAGGCAGTGGTGATGTGAAGGTATAGGATGGTACACATGTACAAAGATACACATTGTAGGGAGAAAGATAGAGAAATTCTGAAGATTTTGAGTTGGTGTTAATTGAAGTATAAATATAAATGATCCTGACATATTCTGCTCATTTGGACTTTGACCTTTGAAAAATCATCTGTGACCACTCTTCAGTTTCTTTCATTATTCTTATTTTTATTTATTTATTTTTTTTTACTGCTCTTTATCTGTGAATTTTCATATCTTCCTCTGACATGATAGCTTTAGTAAATAAAGTCATAGGTCCTGAGTCACCATTTGTATTTGTGAGCATTTTGTCATGTTAAGGAACCAGTATTTCTTTTTGTAATGGATGTAAGTGGGATATACTTCTGGACTTTATTGTATAACTATGTTCAGGCAAAGACACTTATTTCATGCAGAATATAAGACTGTATATGGGTCAGTTAGGACAGGATATTTTGTCCCCTTATCCCGCAGCGTATTAAGATGATTTTATTCTTCTGAATTTCTAACAGGAAGTTTTCCTTCCTTATTGTAAAAACCAGCAGATTTCCCGAGTGTCCTCAAATGATTTATTCATGGCCTACTTGTGTAGTAGCAAAAGAAAAGAATTATACATAACATTTTTTTTATCTTGTGCAAGAGAGCAATTTTTAAAATACATATTTGGAAGACCTTTAATAATTTTTAATGAGTTGTCTGTCTTTCTAACTCATAGTCATTACAAAGAGTACTGTCTCCTTCATATTCGTGGTTCAGAGAAGTGTCTTCTTTTCCATCCCCGTAACTGAGATGTGTTCTTTGCAGTACTTTTGGTTTTTAAGTTAAATATTCTACTTCTGTTTAAGAAAGTCTAAGCTATAGTTTAAATTACATCTTCATGAATGTAGTATATTTATTAATAATATTTTTTCCAAGATTAAAACACTAAATATCACCAATACTCAGATAAACAGTCTATAATAATCCAAAACTTTTCTCCCTTTTCTTTCTTTTCCTTTTTACTTTAGTACTACCTTCTTCCCCATCTCTCTAGTTCTAGCAATTGAATACTTGCAGACTCAATGAGTGATCTCATGTAATTATTTATTAACTGTCTCTCCTCTTTTTATATTGTAAATTCCGTGAGGCCACAGGTCATTTGACAACTTTAAATCCCTCATGTTGTGAGATTATAGTATTTGTCTTTTAGTGATTGGCTTTTTCACTTAGCATAATGTTGTTCACCTCTGTGTGCCTAATGCTTTGCTTAGCAATAAGAATTCAGTAAATTAGTTGAATGAATTAATGAGTAATAAAACATTATAAGTTTTTTTTAAATTTTGTTGAAAATGTGTTTCTTCTCTACATTAATATTCACATTGTAGAATATGATGCGAAATTAGAACAAGAAAAGAAAATATTTTTAATAAGAATGTTGTAAAATTGCTACCTATTTTGTAATAGTGAATGGAAGGTAGTGCAATCAGCAATCAATTTAAAGTGACTTTCCAAACTAAACTTTTGATTGCTTTGGATAACAGTTCGAACTACATTTGCCTATGTGACCTTGATTTACTCAACTAATTTATGGCCCAACTAAAGTAAAATAGTTTGAGGGCATAATATGGAAATACTCTTATTTTTATAGTGAGTATCAGTTTTAAGGGTTTTAATTGAAACATGATGTGGGCCATGTAGATAATAGCATTTTTAATATTTATTTCAAATAGTAACTTGAGAATTTTAAGGATTGAAGAATATTTCCAAGCATAACAGAAAATGATGTGCTCTTAGGTTAAGAAATTAATAGTTAAACAAAACAGACCCAATTGATTAGAAACACAAGGAACAAAGTAAGTGTACATACGTCCTCACAACTTTGTTAGTATAGGCTGTTCATTTAATTGTTGGATAACAGTTATGTACAAATACTTAGAAGATAGGGGGAAAAAAAAGAGCTCATTACCACCTACAATATGGGTCTTGTTTTAAGTGACAAAAATAGTCACAAATCTGAAACCTGTCTCTCTCTGTATTATTAATTTAATTGACCACTTGTTTAAAAGGCTATTGATACTTGGCTATACAGCAATATACTTTAGAGACTAAAATTCCCCTGGATGTTTCATAATGTCTTTTCAGCTCTATCTAATTGTAATAGCTGTGTTACTGTTTGCTTAGCTTTTATCTCTTTGTGACTCTTAAAGGTATATTTTCATTCTATATTTTTCTTGAGGCATCCACAAGGACAAAGATAAACCTCCCAGCTTCTCTGTTGTCCTTGAGACTTTGAGGCGTACCTTGACAGATTACCAGAACAAGCTGGAAGATGCATCTAATGAGGTAACACTTGCACTGTTTGGCTCCACACATATAGCCTTCGGCCAGCAGCAGTACGTATCCCTTGCTTGTTACAAAGGTCAAAAAGATTGGGAGTGTTGAATTGACAGCTTCACAGATACAAAAAATAATAAATTGTGTGTTACTCTTCTTTCTTTAAGTGTGGCCTAAAGTTGTGTCTCACTTAGGTTTTGGAAACTTCAGTCTACTATATTTTTCAAAGTTATAAAGACTCTGTAACTTCTTGGTCATTATGTTTTGCAAGTCATTTAGTTAATGTGTTATATTTAAATGTTAATGTATTTTTATTTGGAAATTTGGATAAATTTCTACAGTGGAAATTTAGGTTTTGTCAGTATTTTAAGCTACGGATTCTAGAAATTGTGGGAGTCTTCATTGAAAAGAGCGAAGTTAGTTTTCATTCTCTAGAGGGAGTAAATGTTGTTGGAAGTTTTTCACAACAAGTATCTGTTTGATGTAACCCAGAGGTTTTTTATTTGCTGATTGAAAAAGCTCATGTTTCTATTTATGATCTCATTTGTATTGTTAAATGAGTGGGTTGATAATTTTCTTGGGTACTTAAATATTTTATGATTTTGTGCCTTAAAAATTGAAGAGCTTCTTTAATTACATCTTAAGTTAGAGAATATGAAATAATTAAATTAAATACAATGAGTTAGCACAAGAACAAATAGATTGTTTGAATCAAAAATAAACCATGTAGCATGGAATCTAGTGTTTCTCTTGTTTATCTGTTTCTTTCATGTAATGCAAAAGTCTTGAAACCATTATATTTCACACTTCAGAAACTGTGATATTTCATATTATTTTACTTTAGTTTACTAAGGTGAACAAAAAAGGACAAGTGAGTCTTATTAATACCCTCTGTCTTGTTCAAAAGGCCTAAAAGAGAGTGACTATTGAAATAATCAAATTTCTATAAAGAACAAATATTGCTACGTTTTTCCCAGGGAGACAGACAACCTATATTGTTAGTAGTTTATGAAACTCTTCTGAGGCCTAGGTCTGGAAGCTGCAGGGTAACTAGGAACATATTACCCACAGCGAATTGTTATTTGGGAGGATGAATGTCACATGATCCTCAGCACAGTTGAAAAGTCGACTCAGCAGGCTTTGGCTTAGTAATGCGCTTTGTTGTGAATCAGTGCCAGAGACAGCAGTGGGGAGACCAAGGGGGTGGCTGCAAAGAAAGCAGAAAGAGCAGTCTGACAGAAAGAAGAATGAACTGTCAAAGAAAATAAATCACAAGCAGAGCAGGACCAACTGATGACCTGCCACAAGCCTTCCCAGTAGGACTGCATGTGACCGACCCTGAAGTTGTCATATGGAGTGAGAGACCAGTGAATACCCTCATGATGTATAGAAAGAACAGTCTTCCGCTCTGTCCTTTTTTCTTTCCTTCTAGATGCTACTGCTTCTGGCATTTTGGTCCCGTAGAATTTTAAGAATAAAGTTATATTTGTTTACTGTAAGAATGAAATGCTTTATCCAGACAACTAGTAGAAATATACTAACATTACTGACATTTTATGCTTGAATGCTTCCTTTTCTTTTTAGCCATGTGAGTTTGTGACAGAAATTACATAGTTAACTAAGAGAAATATTTTTTAAGACTCTTAATTACTATGAAAAATTTACATCAAGAGATTGCATAAAAATAAAGATTAGTGTCTGAGTTACCCATCCTTGAAAAGTATTAAAAAATTACTTATATTTTCTTTCATCAGCTAAACAACATGAATGATGCTAAGGAAAAGGCATCTAATGAACTTGATTCTACCAAACAGAAGATAGAATTGCAAACTAAAAATATAAAGGTATTACGATTTAGAATAACTTTTTCCTTTTGTATAAAGAAATATTTTAAGTGGAGATGTCAGAAAATATGTCTTCCTATTTTTTTAAAGGAATGTTTAGAAGCAATTTTAATTTTTTATTGTTGCTCAAGGTAACAGGAATTTTTTTTTATTAAAAATGATTAGAAATTGTTTTGGTGAAAGAAAAACTTTGTTTCCCAGATTCAAGTATAATATCATAGATCCAAAAATTTATTTAAGATGTAATGGCCATCCTTAGACACATATTGAACATATTTTATATAAGCATACGAGGATCTGGAATTAGTTTTCCTCATTATAGGGTGGAGCCATTGTTTCAGTATATCTTGCCTACTAATGAATGGGCTGAGACCACACCTGGCGAAGGTCCAGGACAATAGTTTATTTTACTTTTTTGCTCTGGTTTTATATATTATATTTTTGCAAAGTTATACTCAGGCAGTTCTCAGAGTTACCTCAATATTGTTGGAATTTTTCTGTGTTGGTTCATGTTGAGTTTGTCATGGGCACACTTCAATGGAACTTAAGGTTAAGGAAGAAATATTTTAGCAGAATTTTATGCTACGTATTTGAGATTTGACTTAGTATTTGGAATGTCGCTGGGAAGTAAATGTTCTTAGGTTAAATGTAAGAAATTTATTTTTTAAATGTTATTTAATATTTTTGAACTACCAAGTTACTTTTTAATAGTGGGTTAAAAGGCAAATTTCCTTTTCAAAAAGTTTTTGGAATAAGCTATCTTTTTAAATTTTGATGGTTAAATGTTAAAACATAGCAGATTTTCTAACTTTTGTGCTAAATTATTATACCTGGAAAATGCATTCAATAAAATACCTTAATGTTGCGCATTATAATCAAATGCTTACCTTTGTGAATCTTTTATGTTAAAGCTTTGAAAGTCTCGTTATGTATTTTATATTTGTATCCCCTTTGATTAACTGGCCTTGATACAATCTCTATTTGGTATCTCTGACAGGACTTTCAGGATAAACTGACTGATGTCAATAAAGAGTTAAGTCATTTACGCACTAAATGTGCAGACAGAGAGGCTCTAATAAGCACTTTAAAAGTGGAACTACAAAATGTGCTGCACTGTTGGGAGAAAGAAAAGGCACGAGCAGCCCAATCTGAAAGTGCGCTGCAGAAGCTTTCCCAGGCTTTCCATAAGGATGCGGAGGTATTACCTGAAACTAGATAACTGTCAGGAAGAACCTTTCACTAATCTCAGTTTTAGAAATTTACATACATCAAGTGGTTATTTTAAACTCTTATATGATCTAATTAAAGATTTTTCTGAGGTGAATATTTTGAAATATTCATGACAGCTACAGAAACACTTGCTCTATTACTTTAGTGTCATCTTTTTTGGTGAGAAAAGTAATGTAATTTAACCCTTCTATCAGTTGTAAGACTAATTTTCTTTATTTAGATCATGATACCTCAAATATTTATGCTCCTAACAGTTGTTTCAAGGGTTGCTTGTTTGCCAAATATAAGATTATTTTTTATTTCAATAGTTTAGTAATTTGGAGTGGTTGAATTTTTTTTTTTTCTGGTAATCAGAAAGTACTGGACTTGGATCCTGGTACTAGTATTTACAAACTCTGATATTAACAACCCACACAGTTTAGTCTTAGTCTTCGTATTTGCAAAATAGGAATATATCTACTATGCTAGACAGTCTTCTTACTTGTAATCATTATAGGGTATTTCTCAAAATATAAAAAATTACAAGTCCCATAAAATTAAAAATTTATTTGGATGCCCTAGGGAGTTGTTTATCGATTTTTATTTATTAATGACTTTTAAAATGTTATGACAAAACATTTATATTCTGTATGAACCTGTGTGAATAGAATTGTTATCTCATATTTTCCTTTACCCATGGGGTAAGAGGTAGTCTAGTCTAGCTAGTGTGGAACTGGTTTATCTGAGTCTTCCTGCATATTGAGTTCATTACTCCAACAAATACGAACATGAGTGCCAAGAGAATAAAAAGGAAACATTCTTTCCACTCTTCTTACAGTCTGGGATTTAAATTGTGTCCACATGAAGGGGCTGGAATTGTTCTACACATCAGATAATGATTAAAGTAAGGGAAACTAGAAGCCTGACTGTATTGTAAAGTCAGCATGTCTACAGTGTTGTGGTTGGGTTCAACATGTGTGAATTGATTTTGGATCTTGAGATTCTCTTTTCACGCCAAATGGATGATTATCATGCATGGTTTATCACAGCCCAAGCAAAAAGGACATAATGGCGACACAATAAATTATCCTTGAGAATGAACTCGATCACTTGGCAAAATGTGGAAGGGGAAGATTTTAGTACCTGAATATTGTATTTGCTTAGTTAAGTTTAATAAGATTTTTAAACATCTCAACTCAGTTGAAATGCCAAAGACTTCTTTAATTGGTTAAAAAGGAAAAAAGGCATAGCATAGTTATGAAGATTCTACTGATACCCTAACTCAAGTTTGTGGTTGTAACTACATTTTTTTTTATACTTGGAAAAAATAAAGTGGCATATAGGGTGAAGGTATGTATAGAGATGAA
Source organism: Scalopus aquaticus (assembly GCA_004024925.1). Lineage (NCBI taxonomy): Eukaryota > Metazoa > Chordata > Mammalia > Eulipotyphla > Talpidae > Scalopus > Scalopus aquaticus. The sequence goes on along the minus strand of PVIJ01009004.1, from coordinate 9,140 downwards.
ACACCTTATAATTGGCATTTAGTAAGTAAACTTTCCTTGTGTGTTCAAGGTGGAATCATTTTTACTGAATTTTACAGCATGGTGTTTCTAGATCATGTCACAATGGATAATTTAGTCAGTAATCTCAATATAATTTTAAAGGACCTTTTTCATATTTCTATTAGTGCAGTTTTGAAAATATGTGTTAGGCAGCTATATCTACTTTTCTTTTGCCTGTGACTTTGTAATATTTACACACCCACAAATGCCCACTGTGCCAAATACTATATAAACTTATAAGTGAGAAAACAAATGAGCCCATCTTCCATATCTTTCATATCACTGTCTGCTTCGCCTAAGGGGCTTGCGATAGATTTCCTGTAAGTGGTAAGTAAACTGGAATCTCTGGAGAAGGAAGAGCAGAGTAATTGTGTACATGTAAAGTACAGTTATTGGTCTAAGTTTTTCTTCAATGGAGTTGAATAGCATGCTTTTCTCTATATTGGTTTTTTGACTGAAATAATACATTTGACAAACATATATGTGAATTATAGAGTCACCACACTGACTTCCAATTAGAGGGACTTAGAAACAAGTAGTCCAAATACTTATGTTCCAGCTGAGAAAAGTAAGGTGTGAGCAAGCACTTATCCAGATCACATCCCAGTAGTAGCAGAGCTGGGCTCAGAACTCTGGTTTTCTGGTTTGTATTGGTTTTGCAGCACCAAGAGTAAACCAATTCCCAGTTTCTATCTGATGCTTAGCTTTGAATGTTAAAAAAAAAAAAAAATAGTCATCACAGTGACAGTATTCTGAAATTTGAATATTTTAAACTCCTTTCCAGGTTTTTGAAATAAATTCTTCACCATGTACTTGAAGTGTTTTATTTCTTACAATGTTTATATACTGGAATTAATTTCTCTTTTTTTCCCACAGGAGAAGCTAACCTTCCTTCATACCTTGTATCAGCACTTGATAGCAGGCTGTGTGCTCATAAAACAACCAGAAGGCATGCTGGATAAATTCTCCTGGTCTGAGCTTTGTGCAGTCTTGCAGGAGAATGTTGATGCCCTGATCGCAGACCTCAACAGGGCTAATGAGAAGGTAACTGTCCTCAGGCACCAGATACCTCTATTAAATTCAGTGACATTTGTCCACATCACAGCATCATTAAAAGGGGCTGACATTCATCTTATTTCAAAAAGAATTTGGATGTTAATAATTCAATACCATTAATTATGGCTTGTCTACAACTCAGTTTGATGCCATTGCTGTGGGCATGTAAATGTGACTGAAGTCTGTATGAAGTCTCTAAGCTCCACTTTCTGTGCAGGACATGCTAATACTACTAGCCAGTATTAGCCACAGGGACCTAATTAAAAGAAAATAAATTAATCTTACTGATGAAGCAATTCAAAGAACTTAGTCATTTACATTAATAAACCAACTCTTTATGTTAGCATAAAATAGAAACAAGATACAGTTATTCAAAAACATGATCTTAAAATTCTTTGCTTAGGAAATAATGAGGTGTTAGTTTAAAAGCATTTAAAATTTTTAAATTATGTCTATGACTTATTTTTTGAGATATAACAAACTGTGTTACAAATCCCATTCAGTGTTTTAAAAGGTAAGAAATATATGTTGTAGACAAAAACAGTAGACTTTTATGGTCACTTTACTATTCACAAGCCTGGGAATTTAGCCTTTTAAAAAAATAAATTTTTTTTTTTGGCTTTAGAATTTTAAAATGACTTAGCAGGCCAACAAATGCCACCATTAATGATGTTGATTCTTATCCTGAGTCAGAACTATGTTTAGTTTCTGGGTCGTAGAGACAAGAGAAAAACTGTTTCCTAAGTGTTTTTTTTTTCCTTTTTTAATATAATGGAATAATGAAAAAACATTGTGGCCCAATTTTAGGGTGAGATTTCTTAGTATTGAGCATTTTATCTTGGTCCTATTGGCAAATATTACCATACTTACTAAGAAATAGGGTTGAGGAAATGAGGGCATAAACTAGAAGCACAGATGCAGTTTATGCTTGTAAATCCGTGTGCAATGGTTTTGAAAATTTCTTATAATTTAAATTATTCTACGTTTTAACTGTAATGGTATTATGTTTTAAAAGTTTTTTTTAATAGTGTCAAAATGTTAATTGTCATATGAATTTTTTAAATTTGGATGTTTTTTGGAGGAGGTGTTAAAATGGTTTGTGAGCATGTCCTGTTTCATTGCCCTATTTAGATAAGTCATCTAGAGTATATCTGTAAAAACAAGTCTGATACAATGAGAGAGCTTCAGCAGACCCAGGAAGACACCTTTAACAAAGTAGCAGAGCAAATCAAAGCCCAAGAGAGTTGTTGGCACAAACAAAAGAAGGAACTGGAGCTGCAGTACTCTGAACTCCTTCTAGAGGTACAGAAAAGGGCACAGGTATGCTGTTTCTACAAAGAGCTTTAAAAAATGAATGCTTAATCTTTAACTCTGTGTTTTCTTTTAGTACCCAATCAGTTTAAAACTTCTTGAGAACCACATAGAACTCTTTAGGCACACATCTGTATGATCACCCAAACATACTCGTCCACATAAATGGATGTGTGTGGATGTGTGTTGGTTAAGGATTGTCTTTTGCTTAAGTTTGGAAGTAGATGAATTTCTGGTTAAAACATCCCAGAATTCATTAGTCTATTAAATACTAAACTTGTATTTCCGTATTAATTTTAAAAATAACAGGTTAAGAGGTGTAGCAAAATATCACCAGTTTTATTGCAGGTATCCTTTTATCCAGTGTATTCCATTTGTGGGGGTTTCTGTGTGAATCATTAATTCATTTCAGGTTGAAATTTACTGTACCTCCTAACAGTGTATGAGAACCAGAGTTACTGATGTAAACCCTGTAGTAAAATAATTGACTCTGACGCGTATTATGTTTTTTATGTTGTATTTGATTGAGAACAGAAGTTAGAGAGTTTACATAACCATATCTTTTCCTGTATAGTTATTGTCAACATAATATATACTGTTAACTGTCAGCTCTCTCCAGTAAGGAATAACATGTTAGTGTGTACTTTTTTATATTGAATTTAAGAATGGGACAGTCATTCTGAAGATTGGATAATTAGGAACCAGAAGGTTCTATAGTCTTCCCATGTTCCATTCAACATTTAACCTCTTTATTTGTCCATTCATGCTTATATAGGCAAGGAACCATATATATTTTTGTTTGTTGATCAAGTTTCAAATAAGACTTGCTTAAAATAAGACCACTTTATTTTCCCAAATATAAGTGTCCTTTATGAACTTCTGCCTTTCTCTGTGAATTTGGATGCTTTAATGTACTTTGTAAAAGTAGCCATTGGTTGTTGTAGGCAGGGTTCTCTGATATGCTCTATTATTTTCTATTACTGAAGCATGAGACTGAACCATTTTTTTAGAGGTAATGCTATACAGTGCACACTGTCATATGTGTACCGTTTGATGTTCTCATCAATGTAAACAACCATGTAGCCATTATTCCTCTTTAGACTTAAAACATTTTCATTACCCGAGTAAGTTCTTTTGTGCCCTGTTCCAGTCAGTTTACATTCCCCACAGGCAACCATTATTTTGATGCCTATCATTAGGGAATAGATTACATTCACTCTTCTTGAATTGTCTACCACTGTAGTCATTCTGTATGCTGTCTTTGGTGGGTGACTTCACTCAACATAATTTTTGCTGTTGATGTTGTGTGTATTGGTACTTCATTCTCCTTTCATAGTGTGTAGTATTCCATTTTAAGGTTATACCACAGTCTGATAAATTGTGAGTTGAGAAATATTTGAGTGGTGTGCAGCTTTTTTGCCTATTATATTGTAAATAAAATTGCTACAAACATTACTGTACAAGTGTTCTTTTTTTCTTGACACATTTTTTCATTTCTCCTGGCTAAGAATGAATTGCCAGATCTTAGGATAGTATAAGAATTTTCCTTGTTCTGCATCCCCTGCAACATTTAGTATCATTAGCTTTTTAACTTTTAGCCATTCTAGCTCTTTTAAAATGGTATTTCATTTTGGTTTTAATTCACATTTTCTTGGTGATTAAAGATGTTGAAAGTTTTCCTTGTACTTATTGGTTATTCATATATCTTGTTTTGTGAATTTTCTCTTTAAGTGTTTGCCCATTTAAAAATTTGTATGTTTGTGTTTTATTGACTTCTAAGAGTTATTTATACTGAGATTCAATTCCTTTGTCATCTATATATATCACAGATACTTTCTTTTAATATCTCACTTGCCTTTTAATATTTTTGTGGGTTTTTTTTTGATCATTACAAGCTTTCAAATTTGATGTACTCCAATATTTAAGTCTTTCTCCCTTTTTGGTATTTTTATTTTTTTTGTATATTTGTGTAATCTTTCTGTACCCCAAGGTTCTGAGAGTAATCTCCTATCACTTATTCTAGAAGTTTTATAGTTTTAGCTTTTATGATAGGCCTGTAATTCATATCAAATTCTTTTTGTATGTGATGTTACATTGAGGCTGAAGTTCACTTTCCCCCTTACATTTATTTATTCAATAACTTTCCTTTCCTTATCCACTAGCCTTAGTCCCTTTGTGAAAAAACAATATAGCCATAGATGGAAGCCACTGATTTATTGTCCATCACTACAGCTTAGCTTCTTTTAGAATATAACTGGTCATATAACTGGAATAATATATCCTATTGGGTTTGACTTTTACCACTTAGCAAAATATATTTGGGATTTATTAATGTTGTATGTATCATTATTTTGCTTCATTTTATTCTTGAGTAATATTCCACTATATAGACATACCACTGTTTTTTTTTTTTTATCCAGTAGGCCTCTAGGCTGCTTTTATTTATTTGGAATTATGACTTAGGAAGCTTTAAACATTCATGGATAGGTTTTTGTGTAGCTATATGTTTTTCATTTTTGGATGTTTAGTAGTCTCGTATCTGGATGATATGGTAAGTGCATATTTAACTTTATAAGAAGCTATTGTTTTCCAAAGTGGCTGTACTACTTTGCGTTCTCCCTAGCAATAATGTAAGAGAGTTCCAATTGCTCTACATCTGTGCCTGCTTGTACTTTCATCATTTTTTCTTTTCCTACTTAGCCATTCTAATAAGTATGTAGTGGAATGCCATTTTGGTTTTAATTTTCATTTTACCTACTGAATAATAATGTGGCATATTTTTTCATATATTTGTATCTTCTTTGGTGAATTATCTGTTTATATCTTTTGCCCAGTTTTTAATTGGATTGTTTTCATATTGCTGAATTTTGAGAGTTGTTTATATATTCTAGATATAAGACATTTGTCGGATATATGACTTACAAATATTTTCTCCTATTCTTTTAACAGGTTTTTTGTGGCAGATGTTTCTATATATAGTATGATATATCAATTTTTTTTTATTGTATGGATTGTGATTTTGGTGTCATATCTGAGAATCTTTGCCAGTGCAAGGTCAACAGGATTTACTCCTGTGTTTTTTTCTGGATATGTTTTAGGTTTAGGTGTTACATATAGTTGTATGATCCTTTTTGAGTTAATTTTTACAGAGATGTGAGGTATGAATTAATGTCCTTTTTTTTTTTAACCTGTGGGTATCTGCTTATTCTAGTATTAGTGAAAAGACTATCCTTCCCCATTTGAATTACCTTTGCACATTTGTGAAAAATCAGTTTATTATATTTGAGTGAGTCTATGTCTGGACTTTCTTGTCTGTTCCATTTATTTAGATATTCCCCCCCAAATATTACACTGATTTGATTTTTGTGTAGGTTTTTAGTAAGTCTTAAATAAGATAGAGTGATCTAACTTTCTTCATGTTCTATCAGTGTTTTGAACTCACTTCTTTATTCTAAGGCATAGCAATTAATTTTCTGAGATAAGGGAATAAGACATTACAAATGCTAGCATTCTTGAAGTGCTCATTGAAGATTTTTCTCAAAGAGTGTGTAACACTCTAAGCTTTGATCCATAGGTATGCAAACTGAAAATATCATCTTCATCATTCCTAATAACATTAATACTATATATTGACATGGTATTTACATAGATATTTAAATTTTCATGAAAATATATGAATGCACAGCAGCAGTTCATTTGTGTTTTAAATTTGGTAAGCTTTTGTTGTAATGCATATTATGGAATCTATACGTTTTATTTTATGAAATTTTGTTATGATGAATTTTATATCTCTGCTTTTTTGCCAACACCGAATGAAAGTAAAAATATTTTCATTTCATATTACTTAATGCGTTTTTCAAAAATTAGATTGATAAGGACATGAAGGGAAAAATCCACGGTTGTTTTGATAGGATTGTGGGTTGTAGAAGATGTTTGGTGTCAGATAAAAGTAACATTAATAGAGTCCATCTGCTGGAAAACAAATGGCTAATCTGTAAAGCCCTGTGTACAATGTTTGTTGTAAAGAAATACCTAGTAAAAGCAGGTAGTTAAATTAGAAAACGTTTTTAGATTTGAATTGCTTTTATCTGAAAAAGTACGGGATAGTTATTTGAAAGACTTTTGAATGTATAAGCTTTAAGACAATTAATGGAAATACTATTTGAAAAATGAAACTTGTGCAACAGGAAGTTTGATTTTAGCATCACAGCACATTTTTAGCATTAGATAAAATGTGCTAGCCATATGGTTTGGTAATTCTTAAATTTAAATACTTTGGAGTCGTCATGTAAATAAATTCAAGCATCTATGTTCACTGAAGTGTCTGGGCTTAGTGCCACATTGCATTGCACTTAGTGACTTTGCTTTTGTAATCTTAGTATTTATGTTCTTATTTCTTTTCTATCTGAAAAAGATGAAATTACTGGAACAAGAACTTCCTTTCTAGAAGTAAAGATTTTTTTATTATCAGTTAAGTATGATTAACCCTTGATGTAATGCAATATTTATTATAAACACTTTAGATTTACTTGATCTTTTAATAAAATCAAGTGAGTTTAGAATGGAGAATAAAAATTAAACAAAATCAGACTTACCATCCTATATTGCATTTTATTTCTCTTATATCATGGTGCTGAGAGTACATTTGGCACAAAAACTAGGTAAGTCATACAATTATCATTAGATGTTGAAACTTTATATGTTTTTAATTGAATTCCAAAAATAGAGATAAAGTGCAGCTTGTTTATATTGCTGGAAGAGATAGGTATACATGCCTGCCTGAATGATTCACAGGGAGTTAGACACAACCCTGTGTATGCCATATTTGCATGGATATGGGCACCTTTGATGAAATATTGGAACTTCTTCTGACTCTTTTCAGATAATTGCTTTACAAATTGTTTTTCTTAATAGAAATATCAATTCAAAATGTATAGTGTTTGATAAATTTTTGCAATGCTTTTGCATACCTTTGTCTGCCTCCTCTTAACTTAAGCCCCGCAACAAACATGGTCAGTTATGCATTGTTTCGATTTTATAAATGTGAAACTGAGAACCAAAGCTGCTTATTTTTATATTGAGGAAGTTTTAGGGAAATATTAGGATTGAAATAGCAGATGTAAAATGTTTAGCACCTTGTTAGGCATTTAGAGGCTACAAAGCAAATATTATGTAATGTTTTAAAACATTATCATTCTTTTCTTCCAGACATTTTTGCATCATACCTAACACTGTTTCTTTAAAAAGTGTATTATTTTTGTACATAAGAAATTCTGAGAATAGTCCTAATGCCAACACTATTTATTTCTTGTACTCACATTTCCAAGTGATTCTTGGTTAATAATTAAACATGATAATGTATGAAAAAGCTAGAGTGCCATACTGTCAGACATCCACAAATAGCAGTGATCTTTCTTTTATTTCTTTCAGCCCTTTTTCTTCCTGAGAAACTAAATATTTAGTATTTTATATTGCAAAATTGATATTATAGGTAAAAAATATAGACAACTTTTATATAATGAATTAACATTAACAAATTATTTTGTGTGCTATACAGCACATGTGTAGTACACTGTTTCATGCTGTGGTGCTTACAAAGAGGTATATAATACTTAGCTATTTCCTTGCAACGTGTAAAATTTAACTAGGGGGGAATATAAAAGTTCATGAAATAACATAAGATATATCACAGGGTGGTACATAATTGTCAAAAGAATGGTAATAAACTTAAAAGAGGGCTGCTCAAAGGTTGAATATTCTTCATAGAAGTGTTTGGAGGCATGTTGGGCCGTGTTGCCAGGATCTGAAAACCCAAAGGAAGGGAAATAAGGACAGATAGAATTGAGCGAGATGCTACTTTACAACAGTCTGAGGTAATATCTTTAACTGTCAGCAAATCGAGCATCTTGTTGGTATTGACACACTTATTCTCATATTTATGGTGTGGAGAACTCTGTTCTGTTGAAGACCCCAGGATGGAACTGCTAGGTTATATGGTAACACTATATTTACCTTTTTGAGGAACTGTATAAAAAGACAAGATACGTAACTTATAAAAAATAAGACATTTTGAATGGAGCCCTCTGATGTTTATGTATCATTAAATTCCAGTTTGCTTTTTTTTTTTTTTTTGGTCGAAATAAGAATAAGAACTCAGGAAGCAAAGGTGATAAAAAAGAATTTTATACATTTTATGGTTTCAGGTCTTACATCCAGGTCTTTTATCCATTTTGAGTTGACTTTTGTGCAGGGTGTGAGGTAGTAGTCTAGCTTCATTTTTTTGCATGTGGCAGTCCAGTTTCCCCAGCACCATTTATTGAATAGACTGTCCTTGTTCCACTGCATTTTCTTTGCTCCTTTGTCAAAGATTAGTTGTTCATAGATATGTGGCTTTAATTCTGGGTATTCTATTTGGTTCTATTGGTCTTTCTGTCTGTTTTTGTTCCAGTATCAGGCTGTTTTAATTATTATGGCTTTGTAATATAGTTTGAAATCAGGGGGTGAAATTCCTCCATTTTCTTTCTTTTTAGTTAGAAGGGCTTTAGCTATGCGAGGTTTTTTGTGGTTCCATATGAATTTCATCAGTAGTCGATCTATTTCTTTGAAGAATGTCATTGAGATTTTTATTGGAATAGCATTGAATCTGTAAATTGCTTTTGGTAGGATTGCCATTTTGATCATGTTAATCCTTCCAATCCATGAGCAGGGGATGCCTTTCCATCTTCTTGTGTCTT
>PVIJ01009003.1:0-69802 GCA_004024925.1 Scalopus aquaticus | reverse complement strand
TACATTTTATGGTTTCAGGTCTTACATCCAGGTCCTTTATCCATTTTGAGTTGACTTTTGTGCAGGGTGTGAGGTAGTAGTCTAGCTTCATTTTTTTTGCATGTGGCTGTCCAGTTTTCCCAGCACCATTTATTGAATAGACTGTCCTTGTTCCACTGCATTTTCTTTGCTCCTTTGTCAAAGATTAGTTGTTCATAGATACGTGACTTTAATTCTGGGTATTCTATTCGGTTCCATTGGTCTTTCTGTCTGTTTTTGTTCCACTACCATGCTGTCTTAATTATTATGGCTCTGTAGTGTAATTTGAAATCAGGGAGTGAAATTCCTCCGTTTTCTTTCTTTTTAGTTAGGGCTTTAGCTATGCGAGGTTTTTTTGCGGTTCCATATGAATTTCATTAGTAGTCGATCTATTTCTTTGAAGAATGTCGTTGAGATTTTTATTGGAATAGCATTGAATCTGTAATTACTTTTGGTAAGATTGCCATTTTGATAATGTTAATCCTTCCAATCCATGAGCAAGGGATGCCTTTCCATCTTCTTGTGTCTTCTTCTATTTCTTTCAACAGAGTTTTGTAGTTTTCTTTGCATAAGTCCTTTATGTCTTTTGTTAGATTTATTCCCAGATATTTGATTTTTTTGGTTTCGATTTTGAAGGGGATGGATTTCTTAATTTCTTCTTCTTCAGATTGGGTGTTTGCATAGAGGAATGCTACTGACTTTTGTGCATTGATTTTGTATCCTGCTACTTTACTGAACTGGTCTATTATTTTGAGTAGTTTTTCTATGGAGTTTTTAGGGTTTGCAATGTTGAATTACCAGGTTGAAAATCTACTTACTAGTTTTTTTGAATTGCTTATCTATTCCCACACATATAACCTTGACTAATATATGCATTATGTATGTATATATAATAGATTATATTAAATAAAGGTAATAAATACTCAAAAATGAGTACTCAATAATTACTTTGTTATACTTTACTGCTATTTAAGATCTTGACATTTATTTCAATTTATCATATTGGTATGATGGAAATCCTGTGTAATTGTGTGCTACTCTGTATATATCTCCCCAACTATATGACCACTAATGCCGTAGCTTGTAGTAAGGGGTGGTGGCAGCATATTTTTACCATAGGAAGCACAAATATTGCAAATCACTCCTCCTCCCCAATTGTTACACGTTTACCAGCACATTACTGGTTTTAGAGATAATTAAATGTGTCCATCTATCTTAACCACTTTGAACGATGCTTTTATTGTGGGAGAAGTAGAAATAGCATAACAGGATGCTATGAGGAACCTATTGAGATTTTTCTTGTTACTGGCGGAGGTAACAAGGTGAAAAGGAATATAATAAATGTCTTTGATGAGAACAAAGAACTTTCCAGTTTTGAAGCTCTAATATGGCACCAAATTCTAAAGAAGATTTGATCAAGGAGAAAGTACGTAGAAGTTAGGGGAGGGCTATCGTGAGGAATGAAGTGTTTCTGTCTCTCTCAGTCTCTCCTCTGTCCATCTTTCTTTAGAAATCCCTCCCCCTCCTCTTCCCCCATTTAACCTGAGAGCCCTCAGGATGTTTGTTGATGTCCAGTAGTTTTTGAAAGTGTTTTACATTGTCCAATTGTCTGTTATATGAATGTCCAATGTTTGTTTTGTTTTTATCACTCTGACATTTTCATTGCATGTAATTTTTTCAAATTCCTTTGATTAAAAATTTTTTAAAAGATTTATTTATTTATGCATACAAGAGCTAGGGTGTAGGCCAGAGGTATGGGGTGTGTGTGTGAGAGGATTCACCAGAGACAGAGTGGGGAGCAGAACAGGCAAATTGGCTGGAATACACTGCTGAGGGGAGCAGGGGGCGAGACAGGAGAGGTCTGCTGCACCCCGTGGGTCAGCTGTGTGGGTGGAGGGTGGGGGTGGATTGAATTGGTGCTGCAGTGGCTCTGGATAGCTTCATAGTGGTTTCATCTTATTAGAACAAATAACCACAAAGTTTGTGGCTTAAGATACACAAATATTTCACAGTTCTGAAAGTCAGAAGTCTGAAATGGACCTTAGGGAATCAAGAAGTTGGCAAGACTGTATTCCTTCTGGAGGATCTGGAGAGAATCCATTCCCTTATTTTTCCCCTCACCTTTTCTTAGGTCTCCAGAATGCAAGGTTTTCTGTGTCCCTTGGATCCTGGTCCTGTTCCCATCCTCCAAATGTGCCGTTCTAACCTCTGAACCTTCCGAACGGCTTTGGTGAGTCTGGTATCATGTTTTTCCCCAGCACTGCAGTCTCTACAGTCATTTCTTATTTCTCACAAAGGGAAATCATCCATGAATTATATTAGTGTTGACTGGAGGAGAGAAAGTCTGAGGCTTCTCCTTCACCATCTTGATGGTGTCCTTAACTTCTTACTTAATGAGGGACCCAGTAAAATAAAAAGATCAACTCAAAGTGAAAATTGAGGGAGACACATATAGACAATGAGAAAGCTGAAATGATTTTGCCAGTAGATGCAAAACTGATTAATAATTAATAGGAAATAAGAAATATATCATGTCTTAGAGAGTTTAGGATCCCTTCTACATGATGAAAATCAATTGCTTCTGCTGGACATTTTATTAATATTCTGACAGAACTCTGTTACTCTCCCCATAGCTCCTTATTCTATATCAATTTTTTTCATAACATTTATGAGCCTCCGATAGAATATGTATTTATCTGTTTATTGTTTGTCTTCTTTAACTCCTGCTTTCTCTCTCTAGCAGGTTTCATGCCTTCTCCTTGTCACTCTTACTTTTCTTTTCTCTCCTCTTCTCCCTCCCTCCTTTTCTTCCAACTTGATTATCATACTGAACAACACTGAATATACTGTTTTATAATCATGTTACATTTAAAAAGAAATTGTAAATCCCCTGTGACCCACTGCTCAATTCCTCCTAATAGCTAGCAACTTAGTTCCTGGTATGGAGATGAGGAGAGGCGGAGAGCTTAGGCAATCTACACTAGCTGCAGATTCATTCATATGCTCATCAGGAAGTTTATAGGCAATGAATTCAAATGTGATGAGCCACACATCTTTATGTTAAAAAGCTAAGAGAATAATGTTTACATTGTCATCACATATTTTATAGAATGAATTTTTTTTATATTAACCATTCTGTTTTGGTTGAATTATTATTTAAAATTTTACTTAGTTAGGTGAGCCTATAGTAGACCAAAATTTTTCTACTTTTCATTTGTGAATATAGAGCAGTTACATTTCCTTAGCACTTAACATTCGCAGAAACTATTCGTTCTTGTGCTGCTTCAGATGCAAAATTCCTTTCTTAGAGAGACTATTAATGCTTTTACCAAAGTCTTAGCCATTTTGAAGTCAAAAGATTTTGGAAATTGATAACAGCTGACAGACACGGTGTGTGTAATAGAGTTTTTTAGTAATAGGTTTTGTCTGGTGGTTCTTCATGGAGCAGAGGCAGTGTAAGCCTGACATTTTATATTCAAATGTGGGTTATTAAGAAATAATTGGGAAGGAAAAGTGAAAGTGATACCAAATTATTATTTGCTTTTTGAAATTTAGCTTCCCTTTTTAATTTATTTTTTCTTGTTAGTCTGTATTCTCTCAAAAATATCCCAAAAGCTTCCATTGTTTGTGGGCTCATGTGGTAAGCAAGCGTCATATTTTAGGAACTAAGTAAGAGAGAAATATTGAAAAGCAAGACCTGTGCTTGCTGAAAAGAGAGATCCTGTGCCAACTAGTGGGAATCCGGAAGTCAAGTCTGTGGGTTCTTGTGTGGGACAGACCTCTAGGAAGTGGGTAGAAAATATGAGGGGTCAAATAGTTCTGAAATAGGTGAAGTGGGGACCTGAAAGTTTATTTCTGTAAGTTTGGGCAACCTGGGATTGAATGAAATCTGGCCAGTTGCTCAATAGCCGCCTGCACCCACCCCACACCCCAGCCCAGCTATACTCTGTTTATAAGATTTTTGATTTTAGCTTTCCCCTTCCTAATCAAGAATCCATTTCCATAGAAACACAAATAGGAAGAGCATCATGAAAGCAATTTGTCTGCCTCTGCTTCCATTTAAATGGAAATGGAATTTACAGCAGTGAAAAAAAAAAAAGAGCTTTAATAAGTAATATTTTCAAATGCATCCTTCAAATTCAACCCTCTCAACTTATAAAGTAGTTACTGGTAGCTGAAAATTTGAAGCATAACAAGGCAATTTTATATCTGGAGCAAATTATAAGGCCTGCACTTAAGCCAACATAGGCTCCTGACCTTGCAATGCATGCTGCTCCCAACTACTGCTCCAAATATTGTGCCTTTTCTATCCCAGGGGCATCTCTTCTCTCTTCCTCCTCAGCGAACACCAAGGTGGGTAGTTAGATAATTACCCTAGGGGGTGTATGTGTATTTTATTTATTTATGCATACAAGAACTAGGGTGTAGCCAGAGGTTCCGGAACTGAGAGGATTCACCAGAGACAGAGTGGGGAGCAGAATAGGCAGATCTACTGAAACACACTGCTGAGGGGAGCAGTGGGGAGACAGGAGAGATCTGCTGCGCCATGTGGGAAGCTCCCTGGCTGTGGATCAAACTCAGGCCACAGTGGCTGGCAATAGCTTGATAGCACTGAGATTTTAACCCCTGGGCCACCAGGGAGGCTTTGATACAAATTTTTAAATATTACTGAACAGAAACCATAGGCAAGATATATGGCTAAAAATGTAAGCACTTCTTCATGATTAAGGAATTTTTCACATTCTGACTTGTACGGCACTGAATAAACAAAAAGTTAATAAAGTGAAAAAAAAAACAAAAATATGACTTGAAATAGGAACTTGTGTTACTGCAGAAATGAATGTTTCCCCAGACTGAGAAGGTAATTTGAGTCTGAAGAACATAGCAGGCGTGTCCACTAAACAAACTTGAAGGGTTTTTAGGGCACTTACGTCCAGGGGTCCTTGATATCAGGACTGGTGGACAGGACTTCAACTTGAGGCAGGATCCACACCACTCCCTCTGCTTAGTAAGCATGATGATTGTCTAAGGCTAATGGTGGGAATCTGTGGAGACATGTCAAGTCTCCCCAGCATAAAACATCCCTGTTTGACTCGGATCAGCAGTGTTGTATGTAGATCACTGGTGCAGAATAAAACAAGGAAAAAAAAAAAAACAAAACCAGTAAGAAAGTGACTCTCCTCCCAAGTAGGGTTACTGGTTGTGTGTCTAAGGTGGTGTTAATACAAGATGGAGTCACTTTGGTTTTCCTATATGAACTAAAACTGGGTCTTATTAAAGAACCACTTAGTTCATTTTTTGTTCTTATGGGACATTTTGCTAATCATGTTAAAATTATTTTCCAAGTATTTATTCTAGAAGTACTTTTTAAATATTTTGAAGTTACAGAAACATATAAATCCAGCTTAGTGAAAAAATAAGCAAAACCAGTGTTAAATATGCCTTATATCAGTAGTTCTTTTATTTTAGTTTGATGTATTGAATAAATTTCTAATGATTGTCACTTAAAGTGTTAGTGTTTCTAAGAAACCAGGAGTATATTTTATGGATGATGTATGTGTGTGTGGGGGAGAGGGCAGGGGGGAGGAGAGAGAGAGAGAGAGAGAGAGAGAGAGAAAGAGAGAGAGAGGGGAAGGGAGAAATGAGAGTTTTCAGGGAAAAAAGTAGAGTTATATGGCTTTCTAATATAAAAGAGAAATTTGCTTGAGGAACAGTCAGTCAATAAAGACATTTTTCTTCAAAAGACAAAATGAAACTAAAGGATTCTCTTTCCCTCCACCCCACACTCCTCACTATTCATCTCTGAGGCAGGGAGGAGGAGGCTTGTTGAAAAGGAGGCAGCCACCTGGACGGTTAGGGAGGGCAGGTTCACCTGCCCCCCAAGCTGCAGTCACAGAAAATTGGTTTGATTAAAGGTTTGTGCTTATAGAGTCTCCAGGCTAAATTGTGATAGGCTGAGAATGAGCGGTCTTTGAGATCTGTGTTTCTGTCCTAACCCAAATGAAATGTCAAATCAGATCCCACGCACAGTGGAATATAAGAGTTGCCCAGTAAGGAAAGCTGGTGCTACATTTTACTAATATCTTAGACAATGGGGTTTATTTAATGTAGGGTCATTATGTGTCTGTAGCCATGTTTTATTTGTAGGCGTCCGTATTTATGCTTACAGTAACATGTTTACCTCAGGGCAACATGATTGGATTTAAATATGAGTAGTTGCTCCTCTGTCATTACTCTCGGTGTTAACAAATTCTTTCTAAATATCCCTGGAACATTCATCATTTTATGTCGCATGAGAAGGGTGGGGCTAGGCAGGAGCACTTCCCTGGCCCCAGCTCTGCCCTTGGGAACACAGCACTGCTGGGCACATAAAAAGTGCTTCCTGTTTGTGGAATGAATAAAGAAATTGGATGCGTTTAGGTATTGTTAAGGAAAAGCCTCCAACTGGGTGACCCCAGCTGTCATTTACGGCATCTGGCGGGCGTCCCCAGCGGGCACACACTGGGGGAGCACCAATCTGTGCGATGCTGTGTGGACGAGGGTGATTCGGGTTCGCCCCCACGCACTGAGCAGGCCCAGCCAGCGAAGAACACGGATGTCGTGGTTACGCCGTCCTGGCCACTAATTGCGTGACTTTGGTAAAATTACTTAATCTTCTGGGCTCCGTCTTTTTAATTTGCTAATAGGGAACCAGCTTTGGTAGTTTCATGTAAGGATGACTTGACATGACACAGTGCTGGTCCTCAACACAGAGCAGTTAAAGCAAAAACAGCCGGGCGTTCTCATCTCATCCTTAGGGTGTGCTGGTTTCCGATGTCACCGTGCACCACGGGCGGCTGCATTTTCAAGCAATTTAGTGACCTGGCTCTGCTCTTCCTCTCCACATCAGCTCCCCGTCCTCCTGACAGAAGCTTTGTCTGACTTGCCTTATTCCCTTCCCAAACCCACAGTCCTCGTGCGTGCCTGGCCACACCGTGCTCAGCCCCTCCTCTAAGTGCAGCACCCCTCGTTTCTCCTCCTGGTCACTTACTCCCCCTGCGATGGCTGGTTTTACGTGTCCGTTTGACTGGCAATGGCACCCAGATTAAACATGCTTC
Source organism: Scalopus aquaticus (assembly GCA_004024925.1). Taxonomy (NCBI): domain Eukaryota; kingdom Metazoa; phylum Chordata; class Mammalia; order Eulipotyphla; family Talpidae; genus Scalopus; species Scalopus aquaticus. The sequence goes on along the minus strand of PVIJ01009003.1, from coordinate 62,687 downwards.
TGGTTATCTGTGAGGGTGTTAGTGGATGAGAATAGTGTTTGAGTCGGTGAACCCAGTGAAGTATCGCCCTCCACAATGGGGGGGGGGCATCATCTACCCGGATGAGGGACACGATAGAACAAACTGGTGGAGCAAGGTGGGATTTGGACCTTTTCCTCTTGCCTGACTGCTTGACCTAGGACCTTATTTTGTCTTCTTTTGCTGTCACTGAGATTTACACCATCCACTCCTCTTGTTCTCAGGCCATCGGATTCTTGGGTCTCCAGCTGGCAGGCAGCAGATCATGGAAATTCTCAGTTTCCATAGTTGTGTTGAAGTGGGAAGTTGCTAAGCTTGCTGCTTGGAGCCTGCTGCTTGGATTCTGCTGCTTGCTGGGGTGGGAAGTTGCTGGGAAATTCGCGGGGTGTGCTGCGCGTGCTGCGCGAGCTACGCGACCATAGAGTAGCCATAGCTGCCTTGACCCCTTCCCCAAACAATAAAGTTTATGATGGATGGGGTGACAAGCTTCCTCATGCAAACTGTATAAAAACCTGCCATTCCTGTAATTTGGGACTCAGACTCTTGGGAGCTATCCCACTGGGCCTGCTGGTGTGACAATTAAATCTCTCTCCACCTTTCCGAGTGCTGCCTGATTTCTCTGGAAAGTTGCCGTAACAGTGTGAATTAATTCTTATCATTAATATCTCTCTTTTTTCATTTTTACAACTCCTCCCCCTCTTCTTCCCCTCCCTTCCTCCCTCTTTCCCATCCATCCATCCATCCATCCATCCATCCATCCATCCATCCGTCCGTCCATCCATCCGGCTATCATCTATCTCTATCATCCTATCCATGTAGGCCTCTACCCATCCCACTTGTTTTGCTTCTCTGGAGAGCCCTGGCTAATACTCAGTCTTTAAGATTCACCTCGTCCATGAAGCGTCTCCAGTTACTTGTCTGGTTAGTGTGCAGTCTGAGGAGTATTCTGGGGCCCCCATTCTTGCATGCTCTAAATGAGTTTTGTTAGCCACTACATAAAGACAAAGTACCCTCTCAGCATGAAAGAACTTTAATAGGATAGTGTGCCCTGGGAGAGAAGAGAAGAAAGGGTAACATTTTGCCAATAAAACACCCAAAGTCACCCCATCCCCTTGTGGGTAAATGCCCAGCCAAACAGGAATGGCCTAAAGTGGGGCCTCTGAGCCCCCAAAGCTTACCGCAAATCTAAGGCACCTTCTGGTGGGGAACTGTAGGGAAGGGCAGAAGGGGCCAGGCAATTCTGGGATGAAAGGAGCAAAATCAAGTGTAGATCAAGGTAAAGGCTGCCAGTGTCAGCCTCCCCCCGGGTTCTCACATGTTTCCCAAGTGTCTCTACCTGTCTTGACTCCATGGGTCACCTTCCATGTCCCCCAAATCCCAGCGCAACCTCAAAGCTGAGAAGCAAACTGGCCCTTCTTTACATGTCGCTGCTCCATGGGCCTACTCAGTCTCCTTCTGAGCCTTCTAAGTCTTCTTCAGTGCCTTCTTCCCCCTCAGCTCCACCGTTCTATAAGTGGGGCAGGAAGCGTGGAAGTTACACTGTGACAGTTTCCCACTGACCTCTTCTGAGTTTGGCTTCCTCTAGCTTTTCTCTCTTGTTCTGGCACTTAGCTTTCTTCTCTTTTTTTAGATCATGACAAGCATCTGGCATAGTGTCTTACACACAGTAGGTGCGTGAGAGTTGGATATCTGAGTTGATCACCTTGAATAAATTGGGGATTTTCCTCCTGCAAGGACTGTTCCAGAGACTTAGCAGGTATTTAGTTCCCTGACGTGCACAGAGGAATTGGGTCTAACAGTTTCAGTTGGTTGGAGCAGGTCATATACTTGTGACCTCTCAGGCAAATACTGTTTTCCTTTGTGCTGACATTGGATTGCAATGCAATTTTACTTCACTATTTCCCGTAGATTTAGGAGTGCCTCATTTCAGAAAGTAGATAAATTGCTCTACTCCCGAAGAGAGCCAAGGCCTCCAGTAATAGCCATTTTTCTACCAAAGCATTTCCCTGCCTTTGGTCATCATGGGATTAATAGAACACAGTGAAAAGATTATTTTTTATTAACACCCTATGGTGTCTCTGATGAGACTACCCCATATAGTTTGAGAAATGACAATGGAAACTGAAATGATAGCCCTTTAGGGCAGAGTCTTTTTTACAGAAAAGGCAGTGTGAAGATTTGACAATGGTAGAGAGCATCTGCCTTGGTGGCAAGAGTTTGTTCACCCCCAAGAGGAGTGTACCAAAGTGGGGCGGCAGCCATCCAGACAGGCGAACGTCATCATCTTTACAAGAAGTTTCTTTTCATATGGATTGCTTTTATCTGGAGTCTGATTATAGCCCTGCAATTTGATGCCATCATAATCTACTGTGCTCTGTGCCACCTGTTTTTCCCTCCTGTCCTCATCTGAATCTATTCTTCTAAGGTTTTTTTTTTTTTTTTTTTAATCTAGATTCTTGAGTGTTGCAATTGCCAGGATGTAGAGGAAATCATCTCATAGATTTCTGGATTCTTCTAGGCTGGTAAATATTCAAATAAGCACCAGACAGATTAATAAGAGAAAAAGTAAAAAGTTTAATAATAATACATCTGTCTCCTACATACATGGGAGACCTAGCCTGACTAACCGGCCATGTGCCTTCAGATGCCATCTTAAATAGCTAAGACAGAAGGACTTTGGAATGGGAAAAAGAGAGGTCAGTTAGGGAAGTTACCAGGGAAGGCACAGATATTCAAATTTAGCTCATTTCCATTAAAAAGAGATAAAGAGATTGGATTCTCCTGGTATAAGTACTTCTGGAAGCCTATGTATAAATATCTTTTTCAAAAACAACCTCCACACTCCCTTCAGAGTCCCCCACGAAATCAACCCTTTGCCAAAATGACATATTTCAGGAGGCAGATTTTGCTCCCCTACACCATTCGGAGAGGGCTTTACATTGAATTATGCAATCAGAGGATGGTGCACAAGTTCCATCTCAGAGGTTAATGCCAATCCATATATTAGAACTGCCAGGTACGCTGGGCTGTGAGGACAGGTATATTTCTGTGCCTTGCCATCTTGACCAGGAGACACCATGATGGACAAAAAGCTTTGGATCCTGATAATGATTATGTCACACGGAGGTTTCAGGATCGTGACCCAGATCCCTCTGTCTCCTTGTTTAACAACCATCTCCATTTCAAATATTCAAAACTCAGGGTTTTTCTAGGTCCTGACATGGGCTACACCTCCCCCTGACTCAAGCCTTTGCCTTGATGTTTCACCTCCTGGTTCTCCCCTTAGCCAGTTCTGAGGAGCTTCTAATCTTGCATCAAAGATCACTTCTGAAGGGAGAGTCTCTGATATTGCTGATGGTCAGACCATCTTGTGGTTCGATGTACATTTCCTATACTGGCCTTATCACAGTTTGAATGTATACTGTGACTATTTGATTAATGTGTTTGCCTCAACAGTCAGTAAAAGCTTGGAGGGCAGAATTGTTTCCTTGAGTTCAACAAATAGTGCTGGCGACACCACTCATGGATTGCTACTGTTCTTTCAATTCATGGCCTCTCTGCAGGCTGACCCTATGCCTCTTCCTGCCAGCCCCTGATGGGGGAGTAATGTTGATACATGGGGTGATACATGAAATTGGAATGAATTGCTATGCAAGAAATGGACTTTTACTATTTTTTCAAATTTATAAAACCAAAACAAAACTGTTAGATGGAATGTTAGATGGAATGTTAGATGGAATGAAGCCTCTGTTGGCTTTTCTAAGTCTTCACAATGACCTCCATATGCTTCTAGTCCCTTTATCTGACCACGCCGTATTTAGGAGCCAAATAGTTCTCCGCTACATTCTGCACATTCTGCCCCATTTAGCCAACCTGCAAGCATGAGACGCTGCTCGGGAGTGTAGCAGAGTGGGACACGGCTGTGGGGCCGTGATAATTTACAGCCATGACCATGACATGGTTCAAACGGACTGTACTACTGTCCTGGTACTGTCCGGGTCAGTGTCATTTCCATGAAATTCAGTCTTCCCTGGCATTACAAATTTCATAAGAGAATAAACAGATTAGCTTCCTTTGTAGGTTAAGGGTAAGAAAATATACCCATGAATCCCCAGGGTTCTCAAAATATGATCAGTTTTGAGTCTCACAGACAGACTGCCATTTTTCACATACTGCGTCTTGATTAATTATATTGCTTGAGGTTGCTTATCTAGGTCCATGCCATTGAGAAAAAATATGACACTTCAACTACTGGTGTAAAGAGAAATAAAAACACTAAGAAATTTTCATTTGTCTGATTTTTTCATTTGTCTGATTGAATATGCACACATGTGTTTTCCCTTGCTTTGAGGTAGCAGGACATCCGTAGGATTATTTATCAGGTTTATGACATTTACTCCCTGATGCTGACGGTCGGTTGGTTATCAAGTCAAGAATGACTTGAATGTTCTCACTTAGGTTCCTTTTAACCTAACTATACAGAGAAGTAATATACAGAATTCACTTCTGTTTTTAGTGCGACCACTTTGGTCACCGCTGGCGCAGTTCCACAGACTGACCACAGTCCCAGCAGAGGCTGAGCCGCTGGCAAGCGGCAGACGCGGGAAAGCCCGGATGATTTCTCATGCGCTCGGCGGAGCAACGCTTATTAATTACAGTTTTTTAAAATGTTAATTTTTCCGGGTCTCCCCGGTGGCGCAGCGGTTGAGCGCTGCGCTGTGGAGCTGTCGGCCGCGAGCGATGCAGGTTCGACCCCTGGTCGGGGAGAATCCCACATGGTGCGGCAGACCTCTCCTGCCTCGCCCGCTGCTCTCCTCAGCAGTGTATTTCTGATCTGCCTGTTCTTCTCCCCACTCTGTCTCTGGTGAACCCTCTCGCCGCCCTGTGCCTCTGGCCTGTGCCCCAGCTTGTATACATAAATAAAATTTAAAAAAAAATTAATTTTTCCTTGAAATGTCTTTGATAGGGGTATATTTCACAATGTGCTGCCCTGACTGCACATGGAGAAAGTTAGCTAAAGTGTCCTCTGGGGAGAGTAGTTGCTGCATCCTTGACCCACATCAGCCACTGTGGTGCCGAGAGATGGCGGCGGCTCTGAGACTTGGCCATGCCACAGAATTCTGGGCGGGTTGGCTTTACTGGGGTCAGCTGCAGAGGCCCCGCTGTACTGCAGACTAGACTTCTCTTCTGCCCTAAGAAAGGCCACCTAGGTGTATCATCCTCAGAACTGCACCCTGAAAGGGCCAAAGAGTGAGACTTCAGTGGGAAAATTCGTGAGGCCTTTCAGAGCCAGACAGGTGCTGGGGCCTCCCCAAGCTGAGCCCTTCCCTCTGCTTCAGGCGGCGGCAAGCTCACCTCTGCCACAGGGTCAAACTCATGTTTTCATTCTTGTTGACAGAGTGAAAAATTTTGTCTATTCACTTAAATAGACTAGATCAAAGCATTAGACACTTGTAAAGCTGACAGTGGTGGCAGCTGAAAGTTACCTCCTGGTGACATTACACTGAGAGGTAGCACATAAAACCTGCAGCTTCTGACATCAGGAATACTAACTCAACCGCGTGTAAATGATGGCAAACTAATTTTCTCCCCTAGATTGCTTTTATTTTAACTTAAATCTACACAGAAGTAATGCACAGAATTTCAAAATTAAAATATCATATTTACTTTTGATATTAAAAATGCACCTGAGAGACAGTCCTATTCTTCTTCCTCAAAACCATTATAATAATTTTCTTCTTAGAGATAATTATTTTCAGAACTTAATAATATAATTTCCCAGTTTATTTTAAAGTGTTTTAATTACTTGCACCTAGGATTGTTTTGAATGTATTTAAAATTTTTGTGAGCTTTATTGTATTATTCATTCTACTTTACAACTTTTTAATTCTGCAGTATTCATTTGTTCAACAAATATGTATTTTGTATTTCTAATGTTCTGAACATTATTTCAGGTGTTAAGGTTAGAAAGGAACAAAACAGTAAAAACCAACCCGCCCCCTTAGAGTGCCTTTAATTACATATTAATTGGGAAGAGAGAAAGAAGTAAAATACTTATTATGTCAAATGGTGAGGATATTAAGGGAAAAATAGGAAGGAGAAATACAGAGGGATGGGGTTAGGCAATTCTGGGCAAAATGAGATGATTACTGAGGCCATCTGGCTGTAGGAGGCAAGGCTAAGGGGCCTGAGGGAAGTAAAAGGCTGGAGGAGACTCTCCTGAACTCACAGAGTTCAGGGCTTCCTCCTGAAGAGGACTTGACTGTGAACTGATAATAGCCCCTCCTGAGAGCCCATGCCTCAGCCCACAGACTCACAAGCAAATGCCGTTCTGTATAGGACTTCCCCAGTGACCAGTGCGACAGAGTTCTTCCTTGCTGCCCAGGGTCTTCCTGCCAGTAACCCCTTTGATACGATCCCTGAAGATTACCAAAACCTCCACTCTTTTTTGTTTGAATTGTCCAAGACACCCTTAGCCTGGAACCACTGGGCACGCCATCAGCAGACCCTAATACAGGCACTTGCCCAGGTCCTGCCCCATTCTCTCTGCCTGCACCCTGCCTTGACCTCTCCACCTGCCCCTCCAGGACAGCGGTGTACATCTGTCAGGATCTGTGAATAATAAGCTGCTCTATTTCAACTTCCCTTGTGGTCTTTTGTTGAACCCAGTCTCAACATCCCTGGGCTCTACTTAGCAAATGTTAATTTAACAAAATCACAACAGATGGCTGTTGCTGGGAGCTATTGATGCATTATAAAAAGACAAAGAAAATCTGAAGATAATTAATCACCAATTTGAGGCTCTGTGATAGCCAGAGGATGTTCTTGGCAGTATATAGATTCTCAGCTTTTGTAGCTGGAGGGCAGGGAAAGCTAAGGATCAGGCACTAGATTCAAGGAAAAGAATCGAGGAGCTCCAAAGAAAGTTTAATTCTCAGCCCTGGATAGTCTGTTACAGTAAGTTCAGGACAGTGCTGGGGAAAGACTGGGACTTAAGACTTGGACTGACACATTCAAAAACCTTGAATCCTTAGATTCCCCTAAACACTACAGGTCTGAATAAGTGACCCGTCCCATGATGTTATAGTGTAAGACTCCTTGTTTATATTAAGATTATACAGAGGACTTTTCAGAGCAAGTCTCTTGCTTTCCTGAAGATCTGACTCCCAACTTTTTAACATCCATTCAGGTAGTAGGGTTAAATCACAGCATTAGCCAGGGAAATACTGAATCAGCTAAGGGAAGAGGAACAGGAATCCATCTCAGAATAGCCTTATATATCCAGTTTATTCCAACAGGGGCTATGCAATAGACTATCACATCCTATGTGCTATAAATTTAAGGAGATGAGGCACACAGTTGGATAAGAGATTCTTGGGTGTGAACAGCCATCCACAATGAAAGTTTAACACCGTGACAAGGATCCCAGCAGTGACTGTCACCTGGTCATTATACCATGAGAACAGCAGGCAAAAAAAGAGTCACTGTTGTGGTAGAGCTGATGAATCCTGACTTTCATGAATGCCAAGGCTGCTGGAACACAGTAGGACTAGGGAAGAGGACACTTGGCACTCCCTGAGCATCTCTTGGTACTCCCTTGACAATTTTAATCATGAAATTCACAGTCTGAAAAATCCACCAAAATATGCACACAGTAGGTAATGCTAGCACTATTTTGTATCAATATATATGTTCTCTTGCCTTTCCTGTTCTGTTGATTGATTTGCTTATTCTTGTATTAATGCCATGTTGTTTTAGCTGCTAATTTTATAATCATGATTGGCATCTGTTAGGGCAAATCAAATGTCTTTGTTTATTCATTTTAAATGAATCTTGGATATTCTTAGAGCATTATTAGGCCATGTGACTTTAAATCCTGATTTCAAGTTCATAAAAAAACATTTTTAATTTAAACTATAAATAAATGGAATTTTAAAGTTGATATAAAAACATAACTCTTAATGTTGAATCTTCTCACCCATTTATATATAATTTTATTTTATGTTCTTTTAGTTCTTCATATCTTTCTTTTAAAAAATTATATTATTATGTAATAATATTTTTGCTATTAACAGTGCAATTTTTTGTACTTTCTCTTTGGATTTAATTCCTCCTTTGAGAATTCTACACAAGATCTTCACCTGGTGTCTACCATCTGAAGATATATGACGTGGATTTACCTGGTAGCTCTGTAATTTCAAAATATCCCACTTCTTGCCCTATTGAAGAGCACCCAAATTCTGGGGAATAGTGAAATGTATGGCAGAATTATAGAGTGGCAGGATACGAAAAAAAGAAAAAAAAAACAAAACAACCAAACAATCATAAGTTAAGGTCCTAGATTATTAAATGCCACCTCACTCAACATTGCTCCACAGCTGTACTGAGTGTGAAAAGGTTGCATTACCTGGCGTCTGTTTTGTGTTTTGAATGTCTGGCTGTATTGATGTCATAGTGGCTCATTTTTGATTTTGCAAAAGTATTTACCAAGCAAAGAAAAACTACATAAAACCGAAGAGGCTTCACCTGCAGTAAAATAAAAGAATTCTTCAGAGACCCTAGGTGCCATGTAATTTCAGAGGTGCTGATATTGTTTAGAATTGGTGTGTAGAGTAAACCACCCCCTGACTCTCTTTTTCATTTGGTATTAAAACCCTTCAAAGGAGTGATCATTAGCATGCAAAATACCTGAGCATGGATTTGGTGGTAAACATTGCAGGAAACAAAAAGATTTTTCTCCCCCCCAACTATCATAGCAGTAACATAGTAACACAATAGATTCATATTTGCAGTAGTATGTGATGAAGTAAATCTTAAGTCATTACTGATGTGTTGACTTACAAAATATTTTTATTTTCTTTAAGCTAAGGAAGTAGTCTGGGGTTTTGAAACAAAGACATGGCTGTGTGAATTCTGTTTTAGAAGTTTTTTGGAATTCCACTTCTAGTTATTATGGAGCAAAAGGATTTTTACTTACCTTCCCACCAAAAATGACTAAAAAACTAAACAGGATGGGTACCAGCTCTTTTCAGACATTGGATAAATGGCAGCTCAAGACTATGATTTCTAAGAGAAGGGACAAAAAGATGAACACTATTGTTCCATGTTTCTTTTTGGAATAAATTACTGGGCAGTCACACAAAAAAGGAAAATCAGTAGCCTTTCTGAGTTGAAAAGGCAGAGATAAGAATTCAAAGACTCTGAGGTCACTAAAATTTTCAGGGACGTGTACAGGGGAAGAGAGAACTACATAGAGAAAGAGTTCCTGAACATTAAGTCTTTGGGTGGATACCATTTTACATGTGCGAAGGGACCAGGCAAAGAAAAAGTCCTCAGGCAAGAACAATTACTGAAGAACATGAGGCCTTATGTGTGAATGATATGACAAAACAGTGCTGACTTGTATTATGATGCAATCCTAGTTATGAGAACAACGGAATGAGAGACTTTGCTGAGCTCGTATTCAATTAATTTGTTATTAATGACTTGTGGAACAAGGGTCTTATGAAAATTGAGAGCATTGACAAATTACCAAGGCCTTTAATTTTTTATATTAGGTACATTATAATTATCCTTGACTGACAACAGCATTTTACTTAGAAACAAATCTTGTTATGACAAATATTTCACAAATTTTTGAATATGGATATTTCTCTTAAATCTAAAAAGTGAATAATTACTGAAACATTAACACAGTTTACTTATGATTAAACTAGGAAAGCTGAACTTGGCTTAATTTTTCTGATTATTTTTCATCTAAGTTTGGTAAACAAAGTTACCTTGGTAGTTACCTTTCTCTGGTGCAGTTTCAATACAACCTGGGAATTGCAGTGAAGTTTGAGGGTGGAAGGAGAGCTGCCAGTCTAGAGATTTCCAGACCCCAAGACCAGGCTATATAATACTTCAGAGAGTTGGGGTAACACAATTTGGCAGTGGAAATGAGCATTAGACTTATATTTGTACTATCTTAAGTTTGACTCTGCTATGTATTAGCTGGGAAGCTGGGGGAAGGAGGCCTGGTAAAAAGACCAGAATTTCCTCCTTTATAAAAGGGAAAAGTAATACCTTCTCTGCATTCTCACAGCCTTGGTGGTGAGAGTCAATAAATAGATTCAAGAGATAACATGTCTCAAGAAGTGCTGTGAACGTCAATATTTCCTATTAAGATAAGATGAATAATAACAAACTGAAACAGCAGATTTTAGATGACAACAGTTCCTGTGGGCTCCTGCATTGATAAGCGATCTGGGAAAGATAATCTGTCTTTTCAGACCAGACTTAGAATTGAGAAGTTTCCATGCCAATTTGATAATCTCTGTCTCTCAGATCTCCCATGGGTGCCTCAGAAGTAGCTAAGCCCATTTTTAAAGAATTGACATTAAAAAAAAAAGTCCACCTAGAAAATAATTATATTTTTTTTTTTTTGAAAAAAGCTTGGCAGAAGACAAGTTGGTTTGGAATATATCAGTCAATGGAAATTTCACCTCCCCTGCAGACCAATGGCTTGGCAAATCTTTCAAAAGCTGTGCTGTGGTAGACTGTTGGGTAAACGGGCTCTGAAAAACTCATCCATCCTCGGCGGCTCACTTCAAGATGTAAAGTCACTCTTAGGTGGGTCCATCTTTTATGCCTGTGTTATCTGCAGTTCAATGGCAAGAGGGAAGAGGAGAAACGATTTTGATTTTGATTTCAACTTGTTCTGATTAGGGGTGGTGGAGGACTTTTTCTGAATACACTATTAGGAGAACTGGCAGATGTCTTCTTAACACTAGTACGGGAATTTAGAGAATTTTGGGAAGTGTGTTCAATGACTTTCTGGTAGCTGTGGGATTGCGTGGCTCTGAATGTGCTCATTTAACGTTTGTTTAGTTTGGGTAGTCTCATTCTGAAATGGTAGCAAAGAAGACTTCCAGGATCATTTTGAAGGAGTGCTGTTTTGGAATGTAGTGACAAACTCATAAACTAAGGGTCATAACTGTGACCAGTTGATCATTAATTTGTTTTTCTGCTTCTGGGCAGACCAGATCCTGCATATTTGCAGCTGACCTTAATGCAGATGATTTGAACAATGAAAAATGCCTGTGCTTTTATTCTTGCATCCAGAGCTGTGAAATATAAAAAAGAAATGCTGAGCCGTAAACCTGAAACCTGAAGTCTGACCACCTTTCTATTCTAATGCCCCCCCCCCTTGACCCTTCCTAGTTCTGTCTTTTTAATAGTACAGCAAAAACCTACAGATACGGGCCTCCCTGGTGGCGCAGCGGTTGAGCGCAGCGCTGTGGAGCTGTCAGCACCGTGCGATGCGAGTTCGACGCCCAGCCAGGGAGAATCCCACATGGTGCAGCAGACCTCTCCTGCCTCACCCGCTGCTCCCCTCAGCAGTGTATTTCTGATCTGCCTGTTCTGCTCCCCACTCTCTCTGGTGAACCCTCTTGCCACCCCATACCTCTGGCCTGTACCCCAGCTTCTATGTATAAATAAATCTTAAAAAAAAAAAAAAACCTACAGATACATTTCTGGGGCTAGTGAGAAAATTCTTCTAAGATATGTTTTAGTGGTGGACTATGGGAATGTTGGTGGTGGGTGTGACAACTCTTAATAGCATTGCTACTTTCTATTTCAGTCTATACAACCAAGGGGCACCCAGAGACCCTAAACTATTAAGGGGTGTACACTCTGAAAGGGATTCAGCCATAGTGTACAAAGGTAAAGGAAGCCCAGTTTCACTGTAGAAGTTCTTTAATGGAATTAATAGGCATAGAGAGAGAGAAAAAGGATATTCTTAATAAAGCTGAAAATTGCACCTCCCCTGGTGGACAAATGTTAGCCAACCAGGGTCGACCAGAAGCAGGGCAGCTGAGACCCTAAAGCCTGATACAAGTCTAATGCACCTTCTGGTGGGGAACAGCAAGAAAAGGGTTAGGCAGGTCTTAGAGAGTTAGGATAAAAGAAGATACCACATCCAGATAAAGGCTGCCATTGTCAGCCTCCCCAAGTGTCTCTTCCAAGTGTTTCTATGTCTCTCCTCCACATGTCTCTTCCAAGTCAGAGCCTGAGAGGCAAGTGCGCCAGACCTGCCTGACTGCCTTCCCTCCTACATCCACTGAACTCTTCCCCGAGTTCCCAGTAGCTTCTTACTCAAGAAGTCTGGTTCATGGCGTACTGGGACTTATACTTCAACATGCCTGCATGTAAGTGGGAGCAGGGGAAATGACACCTTCTCTTCACAGAGGTTTTTCTGTAACAATCCAACGTATTCAGGATTTCATCATTCAGTGAAGATGATGATTGGCCCTGTGGTTGGAATCTTGTGCACTATGTGTGATTTGTTGCTCCAGTTCCATTCCAGAAGGAAATGCTTCTGTCCTTAGGTCGTGCTTCTCCTCCTCTGTCCAACTGATTGTTATGTTTCTTCCTAGGCTATTGATCAGGTGTGGCAGAGCTTGGACATAGATTGGGTCCTGCTTTATTAGTTGAGATGGTGAATAGCATGACTCAATGGTTGGCACTTGTGTGTGACCCTCTCTTCTGCTAGCCTAGGGAGACCTGATTCCTTACTTGCTCCCTCTTCTTTTGAATATACAATGGACCACCAAGGAGAATTCATATTCCTTTATTTCCTAGCTTCTCACACTGAATTGTGAGAAGTCCTTCTGGGACTTCTTTGACCCAATCCTTCTGGGTATTATCAAGATTTACTTTCAGAAGAATATGACTCCTATGTAGATTTGTAGGGGGCCAGGGAAAAAGATTCCCCCAGCCCTCTCTGTTATTCTTTATACAAGTCAACATCAGACAAATTAGTAGGACAAGATGACCAAATTTAATATGTATGGGGAATTTGAGGGGCTGTAAATTCTAGAGTAAGTGGGGCAGACTGAGGGCTTATATTGTGAGCTAAGGAAAGGGATAGGGACCTTAGGTTTCAAGGAGAGAGGAGGGGGCTTACCTGATGAAGAGCAGATGATTTCCTATGTCAAAATACTGTGTCCTGATGTTTGCCCTGTCTTATGGTAGCTTTTTCTGGTTAAAAAAAAAAAAAATCTGCAGATCATGTACGTGTGGGTAGTCTTCATTATTTGAGGAAGAATTACAGTTTCTCCTATAGAGCTTTGATAAACCACAGAGCAACATGTCAAAGTTACACATATTGGAAAAACCCTGCTCATCTTGGGAAAAATGCAGTTGACCAATTTTGGGGAAGCCAACTCTACAGGCTCAAGTTTGAGCCCCAAGCCCTAACTCAGCTTTCACCAAAGGGCCCTGCTTTGACAATAATCTATATTGCCCACTTGTGGATGAATAGTTGCTTCCCTTTGTACTAGTCTTTCTTTTCTGGAGTTCCTTGGGGCAGAGACTAGCTTAGGACTTGGATATTTGAGAGTCGCTGATTATGATACTCAGAATAAAACAAAACTTGTTTTAGAAGTCAAAACAGTGGGTGCTCCCTGCCTTGCTTATAGGGCTGACTTGCTTTGCCTTCATCAAATGGGAAGCCCATTGACCCGATGACCCTATTCTATTCTAAGCCTTGCCTCTTACGCCATCTGTGACCTTGGCCCTTAATTTCCTCATTTGTAAAATAAAGGCATTGACCTAGATCCTGTAAAGATCATCTCCAATCTTTAATATTCTCTGATACTAAAAATATCCCTCTTGTTAGTTCACAGTCCACTTAAATAATTTGTTAATTTTTCCTGAGTTTTCTTTGTATCTAAATTCCCTTATGCTCTCCCTCCACCCTCTCTATGCACACTCATACACACACACACACACACACACACACACACACACTATATATATATATATATATATATATGTATATATTTTTTTTTTTTTGTGAATGGAGAATAAAATTTACATGACAGAAAATGTTTCTGGGGGATTGGAAGAAAATCCTCAGACTTAAACAGTTTCCATCATGCTTGGGAGGCCTTTTAAAAAGCAGTTTCTAGCCAAATTTCCTGGTGTCAGAGGAAGCATATCAAGCAGCCTCTAATCCTGCTCATTTATAACCTTTTCACATAAGCCAGGGTATTACATTTCTTTTTTTTAAAGAATGAGCCATGATGCTCTCTGAAAAGAGCTTAATGTTTCCGTGAATAACATAATTAAAATGAAGATTCACATCAATGACTTCATCTGGGCCATTGCTTTATGAAGAAGTTAGAAAGGAGGATTTATTCAGGAGGCCTGTGGAGAGGAGAGAACAAAATGGAAATATGGCTCTTTGGAGCTGCAGGTCACACGGTGGTAGAGGGTAAGGGTAGCTGCTGAGTCCAAGTGGAACCACTCTGCTTGGAACAAAGGCCAAATGGACAGAAGAAAACCTAGTTAGTGACAGGACAGCAAAATCTGAATCAGAATTTTTGAAGTCTTAGAACCAGTCGGTTAGGCTTCACCTCAACGACTGGCAAATCAAAATCACTTCTATTTACGTATGAAGTTTTTTCCAATTATGACCATCATGTGGAGAATTTAAAGAGTTTTGGCCAGTAGAATATTGATATTTTCCTAATGATTTATTAACAATTATCCCAATTTACTTTTGGGTGACCATTCTCCATGGGTCTCTTGTATTTCTGGGTGTCTTAATGTCAGAAGAACAAACTGCCCTCTCATTCTGGACCCCTCTTAGAGTTTGTATAGCAAGCTGGCTTGAAAATACAGCTTTTTCCTCCAAAACAAAGAACAGACAAACTTATTGTTGAGTTAAATAGAAAAGTTTCTTTCTCCAGGAGAGTGAACATGAGTATTGCCAACCATAGAAGATTATGGTGTCCGTCATCTTATGTGATGCAGAATATATTTTTATGTGTTGTGTATGTGTATTCCATCATGACCAAAAGAAAAAAAATTAAGGTTCCTCTCCTCTAATGCAAACCACCTTAAGTGTAGTCATTAATTTTGACCCATTCATGTTCCCTCTGAAACAAGGGGGGAAAACGCATGATACTCAGCTGTTTGCTGTGCCTGGAGTAAGCAGGCTGTCTCTGACCCAGGGATTTTGTGACTTCTGCTAGCACCCATGAACTGCTTGTGGGCTGGCCAGGCTGACTTGTTAATTTCTAAATAAGTAAAATTTCAGATGATTGACACTTCTTGAGACAGTGCCAAGGGGGAGCTGTAGACAGAGAACTGTAACTGAGGAAACCAACAATGTTCTTCTGTTCCCCTAGACTTCAGTAAGTACGAGGTTAACCAAAGAACAGCTGCGATCCAGCAATTTTTATCAACTCTAAAAAATATATGTGTATCTTTTAGAAGCAAAAGTTTAGAGACTTATAAGGCCTTCAGTTGTGACATGGGTTCTAGGTGGACATAAAACACCGGCTTATTGAAAATAGAAATGGGCAGAACTATGTACATTTGGAAAACATTTAAGACTGAGGGAACATCTATCTGAGTCACAATAAAATAAAGAAATTCTCTTGGGCTAAAACTTTACCTACAGCTCAGTTTTATCTAATATAAGACTGGCATATATTGATTGTGAAATGGAATTAAATAAAAGCCATTTTTACTTAACTCAGTATGCACACAATATCCAAGGTCAGCATGTAGCTAAACATTTACAATATTTGTCAACTTGATTGGGGGGAAAACTAGTTTCTGGAGTGAGAGAGATAGGAGGAAAAGCAAACAGTCCTATAGAAGGACTGAAAAACTAGGAAAATAGAATTCTGAAAAAGGACTTCCAGCAAATATATGATTTAACAATAGGGTAATCAAGTTTCCCAAAGAACATGAAATGTCTCTGAACCATTCTTATCACTTAACAACAGGAGGAAGAAGGTGATGCTGTAAATAAGCTGTATCTGTGCGTGTGGGTGCACCTGCACAGCCTCTATTCTCAGAGCTAGTCTAGACATGTTATCTAGGCCTGCGGTGGTGACTGATAAGCTAGTGTTCAACCAGCTGGGCTTGCTAAATCCTCAGGACGGCAGCTCCTCTTGCAGACCTCTGTTTTAGTCGTAAATCTGCACTTTTGCACGGAGTCTGACTGCCTGAAGTCAGAAAGGGTTCCTTTAGCGCCATTCCTAACACTCCGAATTGGTTGATGCTCCCCAAATTGTTTTCATTCCTCATGCTTCTCTAGGCCTTTAACATACCTTAGGAACTATAGCAAGGGACTCACTGATTTCAGTTGCTATTTATTATTATTTTTTATTACCCACTATACTAATGATTTGTTATTTTCCTTTTTAGTTTTTATGTTTATGAATTGTTCATATCTCAGGTCTTTATTTTTAAAACTTTAATGAAAATATTATTTTTACAAAACACATATATTTATGAGTTTTCTACAAATATGCACAGTAAACATATTTACATATCCATCAAACAGATCAAGTAGTAAAACTTTAGAAACCTCCATTATACAGTCGCCCAATAATTACTCCTCCCTCCTCTCAAAATAAGTGCATATCTTGACTTGTAACACCAGAAAGGAGTTTTTTCGTTATTCTGAAATTTATATGAAAGAAATCAGACAGTGTGTATTGCAACAATAACAGTAACAATAACAATAACAACAGTGTCTCTTGCAACAAAATATCTGCGAGATTTATCTAGGCCATGGCATATAGTCACTGTTAACACACACACACACCCCATACCGATTTTATGAAAAGCTGCCATCGCTGAAGCCATTTAAAAATGGAGCTGGGAAGCCATTACAGAGAAATCTCATTACTTGTTTGAGTTGGATCAAAGAACTTTGAACTGAATCAAGAACTTTGGATGAGGCTAAATGCATTATTTTTGTTGTTGCTGGGTTTATAGCTAGCCTTCTTTTTCTTTTTTATTGAGGTTATGTTGGTTTATAACACAGTACCTGATTTAGGGGTATAGATTCACACCTCTTCAGATCTGTATTACCAATTCTACAGCACTACCAAAACAGAGAGGGACAGAGTGAGTGAGAGTTTTTCAATGAACCATAGAAAGAGTTTGCATAGAAATCTGTATCTTCTGAGAGAAATAGAGGCTCAGATCAACTATGGTTTTCTTTTCGAAGACTGGCTGGTGGTTGAATAGGAAGAAAAGAAAAGATGGGAGGAAGAGTGGTGAAAAGGGGAAGTAGGGAAAAGGGGAAGATCTCTAAATCATAATGAATCTTATGAAAGTGATTGCAGGCAACTTGAGAAGGCATCAAAGCAGAGGTGACTTGAAGCTGACTCAGGCAGGGCAGTTTCTACAGAACAGCTATGTGATCAAACTAAAGGAGACAGTAAAAAGGAGCAAGAGGAAAGCACTCTAATCTTCCTGCTCAAAAAACTTTCTGAAATGACAAGTTAATGTTTGTGTTTTGAATTCTGAATATAGGTATAATGCTTGCGGTCATTTCTATAATGGTACTTCTTTAAATAGATACATCTTAAAAAGAATTCACTTTTCAGATCATATTTGACCTATCAGAAGTATATAGGTATTGGTATTCTTAATTGCTTTTTGCATTAAGACCCAAAAGGAAATAGAATCTACCAGTTCAGGGACTTCTCTTCACAAATAATTGGCTCAAAATTGAAAAATGACAAATAGTGGGAGATTTTAGGAAATGTGAATGCTAAAGAAAAGATTATAAAGATATAGTGTCAAAACAGCAGTAATCCAGGAGAGAAAAATTATTGAAAGCATTTGTGACTGTAAATTATTTTAGAAAGTGTGGCACTCTCTTTGTTATGAGCAAAATGTTAAATATTCATAGTACAATGCTCACTTATCAACTGTAATCAGCAATCTATAAAAGTATTGCAAAATGATCAGAACATGTTGACTACCTAATTAAATACAAATTTGACTAAAATGAAGTGTAGCTTGTTAAATTAAGTTTAATTTAGATCAATTTGCATGTAATTATTTTAAGTTTAAGGGAGCTTTCACCAAATACAGATTTCACAACTCATTTATTCACTCAACCATTTATGACACAAAGACTTTTTTGCCTGTGATCAATGTTTTAAGTTTTCTCTGATTCATCTTTGAGCTCCCACCAGGGAGCAGGCATTTTGCCCACACGGCTGTTACAGAGCAGCTCAGGCGAAGGAAGGAATGAAGTTGCTCATTCCGGACCTCCAGCTGCCACTCAAGTCCCTTCTTGGCCTCCTCTGACAGATCCAACTAAATTAGGTTCCACAGTAATTGCACTTAAATTCTTCTTTTGTAGGATGTATCAAGATTTGTTTGTCTACTAATATATCAGATCTCTGTCCTCTGTAATGTAAGTTTTAAGAAGGAAGGCTGTCTTGTTCATAGTAGTATCCTCTGAGCCTAAAATGTATTAATGCCCAACAAACAAAATGAATCATTATCTATTGTTATAGTTAAGGCAGAATGATCTCATGCTCTAGGTAAATAGGAGTTTTTTCCTCCATGACATAACGTATTGTTAGTGTGAAACAATCAGTCCATAAGATCTGAGTTGTGTAGCCGTATCGTGTTAATACATGTCACAGAGAGCCAAATTAGCATATTATAGAGGAACATGTTATGCATATATAGAGTGCTATAGACTAAGTGTGTGTGTACCCCAAAATTCATAATTGGAAATCTAATACCCAATGTAATGGCATTTGGAGTTGGGGAGTCTTTGGGAGGTGATTAGATCATAAAGGTGAAGTTTTCATGAATGGGATTAGTGTCCTTATGGACAAAGAGAGCCAAGATAGATCCCTTCCCCCTTTGCCCATGTGTGGACACCCTAAAAGCAGGCACTGAGCAACATTCTTCCTCTTTGCAGCATAAATTAACATTACTACTGTGTGGAACATTATCTATTTTCCTTTTTTTTTTTTAAAGATTTATTTACTTATACCTGCAAGCTGGGGTACAGGCCAGAGGTGTGGGGCGGCTAGAGAGTTCACCAGAGACAGAGTGGGGAGCAGAACAGGCAGATCAGAAATACACTGCTGAGGGGAGCAGCGGGTGAGGCAGGAGAGGTCTGCCGCACCATGTGTTTCTCCCCGGCCGGCCGGGTGTCAAACTCGCATCACACACTGCCGACAGCTCCACAGTGCTGCGCTCAACCGCTGCGCCACCAGGGAGGCCCCACATTATCTATTTTCAATTGCCTTGGGAATTTTAGGTCTTTTGATCTAAATAACAATAAAAACAATAATAATAGTTAAGTGGTTCTTTAAATAATAATAAAATATGAATTTATTGCATGATTTTAAAATGTAATATAATTTTTTGTTGAGGAAACATTGATTATAACATTGCATAAATTGGAAGTATTAGCTTTATACTACAACACCTATATATGCTAACTACATCATGGTCACCACCATGCAAGTAACCACCATCCAGTTTACTCCCCTTGCCCATTTACCCACCCTTGACCCCTCCCCCTTTGGTAATTGCCATCCTGTTGTCAAACTTTTATGGATTTTTGTTTTGTTTGATCGTTTGTTTTGTTTCTTTATCTTACACATGAGTGAAATCATAGTGTTTCTCTTATACCATCTAACTTATTTCACTAAGTAAAATCCCCTCAAAGACCATATTGTTTTAAGAAGTAAGGCTGTTTTCATGTCTTGTTCATCATCTTCGTGTTACCTCAGTCTTTTGGAGGAACTTTTTTTTTAGTTCTTGAAGGTCAAGAGCTGGAAGCAGGAGAAATCAGAGTTTCATGGTCACAGGTACCATTAAACCTCCTTCTCCTGCATGTCTGTGGTCTCCTTGGCAACACATTTACTCTCTAGCTTTTGGAAATTGCTAGAGAGTAGAAACAATTTGGGCTGCTTTCGCCATGAAGATGACTGAATCTAAGGCTCAGATATAATTGTTTTTCTCCCCATTAGGAAAAGACTCCCTAATGAATATAGCCTAGTCGTTAGTTGGCCATTTCACAACATAGTCATGTGTGTTGCCACTTCCCCTAAGGCTAGAGTCCCATAGACTGGGCTTTAAGATACCATAGAAACCCAGTGACCACTTCCAGAGAAAGGACAATTCAAGACTTATTTTAAAAACCAGTTCTAGGGGGAAAAGAGTAATTGGGCCTATCTACTGTTTTGTTTCTTGTTAAACTGAGGGAACCCGGAATCTTGTTAGTCACCCCTTAGAAAGTTAAACAGTACAGCAACACGAGTATTTAACATTTTTAAAGAACGCAAGTTTGCAGATATGTAAATATTAAGCTCTAAATGACTGATACGAACATAATTTGTATCAGTCAAAGATTTTTCTTGGAGTCTTGAAAGTACAAGAAGGAAATGCATTCAAGTAAATAGTCATTCACATAATTCTGTCCAGTTGTGAGAACCAGTGAGGTGACATCAGTATTTCCCTGGCCTCTGGTCTACCTGGCAATGCAGCATATTTAGCATCACTTAAAATCTCTCATAAAATTATTCTCTGGGGGGCCTCCCCAGTGGCGCAATGGGTTAAGCGCAACACTATGAAGCTATCCAGAACCACTGCAGCATGAGTTCAATACCCAGTCGGGTTGATTCCCACATGGCGCAGCAGACCTCTCCTGTCTCGCCAGCTGCTCCCCTCAGCAGTGCACTTCAGTCGATCTGCCTGTTCTGCTCCCCACTCTGTCTCTGGTGAATCCTCTCACCACCCCACACCTTTGGCCTACACCCCAGCTTGTATGCATAAGTAAATAAATCTTTAAAAAAAATTATTCTCTGGGGATATCACATAGAACATATATCATGTTGTGCTTTGATCCACCCAGATATCCTTTCATTTCTCTCCACACCTCATGAGGGCTTTTCACAGCTATTACTGTACAGGTACTGCTCGTACTTGCCCTGAGAGACTGATGTCTGTAACAAAGCTTGATGCTCGAAGTAGCCCCGTGTCCTACTGACGCTCGCTATGCATAGAATTACGATGCCTTGGCATGGCCAGCAAAGCTCCCACATCTCACAGAGTTGCTATGAAGAGAGCTACTTCAGGTTCTGTGTACAGGGTCTCTTCTACAAACTTAAGCATAACTCCTTGAAGACCCGTACAATTTCAAGTGTGACACCACACTTCATCTCCTGAATCTCTTTCTCCCCCTCACTCATACACAACATTCCTCCTCCAGTTCCAGGTATAGCTCTTTGGTTCCAAGTGAAATTCCTTTCTTTTTAACATAAACCCTTAGAAAAATCTAACAATATAAATCAGCAGCTCTGAAGCTGAAGTCCCTGAACATCTTGGCGGGGGGGCTTATGGAGTCAAAACTAATACTGATACCAAAGGTCTCCTTTCATTTATAATCTTCTCAGATTTTAGGAATTTTGGATTTTCCACATGACATGAGCTTTCTTTATGTCTTCATCCATAATAATCTCCCTGAAAACTGGAAGAGCTGGCAGAGTGCACATGAACAAAAATCATTCACTAGATGAGAAGTTCAGCATTTAAGCTGAAAAGATTTTGGTGTAGTGCCGGATGGGGTGACTTCCCTGCACTGAGGGCAAGGAAAAGAGGCCTCTGTGATCAGAGATGAAGCGGCTGGAATTCATTTGTGAGATGTTTGCCTTGTTACTCCTGGGATGAGACGAAATGTCCCTGCTAAGTGTGTCTTCACTGCGTTGGTCAGTCCTGAGCCGGAGCTGGCTGACAAGTTATGCAAGTCAGAATCTGTCTTTAGTCACCTGGACATGGGACGGAGAGAATCTAGCAAGTGCCCTCACCCTGTCTGTACAAGCGTAGGATAAATCTACTCTGCAGGGAGAGGGAGGACTGAAATAGGCATTCAGTGGAACAGAGCTAAGTGACAGTGTGACCGAGGCCGGCAGTTCTTGGGCATGTTGATTTTCTATTGCTCTTCAAAATCTAGTTCCAGCCTATTAGGAAGACTGAATTTATTTTAATTCTTTCATTCCATAAAATGCTCCTTTTTCCTAATGCAAATTCCCTTTGTAACTTAAACTAGTCAAGTGAGTTCTGTTCTTTAAGCAAAGATTCTTGGTAAAGACAAAATTTAATATGGAAAGGGCTATTATCAGCCCACATGACACCTTTGACTAAGTTTTTAAAAAGCACCTGTTCTTCAAATAAAATACATCTTAAGTAAGCATATTATATATATATATAGCAATTATATAAATTATGGATTATTATAACAATTGTGTAATTTTATGTAACATTTACAAATGGAAAATAATTCTAGGAATACAAATAGATTTTTGAACATAAAAATTTCAATCACAGTATTCAAAGTCTAGGTATAATGATTATCATCAAAAAAGAGTAATACATCTGCTATTGTGAATAGAGAATTCTTTATAATAGTGTCAATTCCAACTGCTCCAGTACTGCATTTGCTATAGAAATGAAGGCTAGATTTAAAAGTCTTTCTTGTAACATTAAAACTTGAAGTACTTTTTCAGCAATAATTTTGAGAAGCTTTTTTCCACTGTGAGCCAATGTTATGAAATTAGTCATTTGAAAACTACAGAAATATTTAAAATTGTGTTTAGTGAACTATTGTAGTAAATCTGCAAAATATTTAAATAGCATCCTTACTAAATTAAAAAAGTCTTAATTTTTAAGTTTTCTGTATATTGATGTATATCAATAACATATTCCTGATTGTTTAGTAAATTTTACTGTTAAATTTTACATCATTATGTTCACTCACATTCATTATAACTACTAATTACTTACCTGAATTGTCAAAACATGATGTTTTTTCAGATCATAAAACATTTCTTAAAATTATATAATTTTATTCAATTTAGAAAAGGTAACTGATTTAAAATTTAGTTTGGATTAAAGATAAACTGATGTTTACATACATACATATATCAGACAAAGTAAACTTTTAAGTTCAAATCTGTCTCTAGAGACAAAGAAAACAGCAAATATTGATATATCTGAAGGGAGAAATTTATATCAATGCAGTAATAGTAGGAGACCTCAATACCCCCACTTTAAAAATGAGCAGTGCAGACAGAAAATCAATCAACAACTGACTTAACTCTTTAGGCCAAACAGACTTAGCAGATATGATACAGCAGAAAAACACACATTCTTTCAATCTGTGTGTGTGTGTGTGTGTGTGTGTGTGTGTGTGTGTGTATTTAAAGAAAATAAAATTAGTGTCTTGAAGACATTTTCTGTATTCCCAAGTTCACTGCAGCATTATTCACAGATAGCCAAGATGTGGAAACTCCCTACAAATTCATCAACAGATGAAATGATAACTATGTGAGGTGATGGATAAGTTACTTAACTTTAATGCTTGTGGTAATTATTCCAAAAAGCATACAAAGTACACAAAAGCAAATCTCCTTTATTTATTTTTTCACTCTCAATTTTTCTTTCTGATTGCAGGAAGTGTTTTATCTTGTACCCTAGCAAACTGTGTAGAAGATTTGCTATTGAATTCTGGTCTCTTTCCTGTAAAGGCTAAGAAGTGGTTATACTGGGTTTTGGACAAGGTAAACATTTGTCTTACTTTTTATTTAGTTTTAGAAAAGTATTTCTATTTTGCATAAAAAATAAACTTACACAGTAGATTTATGGATATGGATTCTTTTAAGCATTCATACATACTTATTTACAAAGAGAAAGTGTGCGTTGTATACATGTCTCTGTGTTTGTGTATACAATTCAGTGACTTGTGACAAGAATATTTTCTTTCTGTAAAGCTTTGTATGATACTTTTTAAGGAGGACACATTTCACAGTAGCACATATGTGCATATTAACTGTATCCAGTTAATCCTTGTGTAAACTAAGCTTTGACTTTGAGACTTTCTAATCTAGAAAGCAAATGCAAAGAGCTCCAGGGTGACAATCACATTACATTTTCTCAACTTTCCCTGAAGTAATGCACACAAAAATAATCTCATCTTGGAGCTGGAAGTATTGAGTCATAATGATGAATGGGTCTCTCAAGGATCTAATATAAATCTGAAAGCACACCGCCTGAACGCCGCTGAGCGCCTGCTCTCTACAGCGCCCCCTGCAGGCTCAGCATAGCCCCAACTGCTACAGTCATTTCTGCCCTTAGACTGAAGGGATTGGGGACTGAACACAGTAGGAGCTAATCCTGGGCCCACTTTGTGTGCTGGTTCTGATAACATTTCAGGACGGAATCTCCAGAATCTTCAGGAAACTGCTTTGTCATTTTCAGCCTCCCCCAAAGACTGTTATTGCCTTGAACCCCAGCCCAGTGTCTGGGTGCCTTACTTTCTGCTGACTCTCTGACTTCTTGCCAGCAGGCTCCACATTAGCCACCCTGGATCTGCTGTTCTCACAGGGGAGGTTTCCTGGTGTCTTTTTGTACCCCCAGTTGTTGCCCCTGTCACCATCTCCTGCTTTACAGTCAGTTCAAAGTTTCAGACTCAATTCCCAGGCCCTGACACCCACTATGGGCTGCGGGTTACTGCATCCCACTAAGCACTTCCCCAGGTCAATATTCTGATTGATAAGAAATTTATATTTAATCACTCAGGTGAGCAAAATATATTTCTCATGTGCATTTGGTTTTAGTTGACAACTCTTGACTCACAGTTCCTAAAACTTTTAGAATGTCCTTGGTGTTGAGAGAGATAAAGATTTCTTCTGTTATATGAATGGGGTGACTTTTAGAAGCATCTAAACGTGGGGGGGCTGGGTGCATCTGGAAACAACCCGGTGACCAGAGGGTGGCTGGCTGGGGTAGCCAATGGTTGTCTTTACTTTTATTTGTCCAGAGTCAGGAGGAGGCCCCCAAAGGATGACAGTTGGTTTAGGGCCAATTTCCAGGGATATGAGGTTGTACAAACACCATTCAGAAATTCTGTTGTTGCTAAATTTGAAACCATGCTCCTGTGGGTGACCACTTGCTTCCTTTGGGTTTCTCAATCCTTAAATGTATGGATTAGCATATGATCACTGGCAAAGCCAGACACAGTCATATGTCTGGACCGAAAAATAAATCTCAATGTACATGCATATATTTTTTATGACTGTGGTCAAGAAAATACTTTGAGACATAATAGTGAGTTATCATGCAATAAAAATTTATCCTGTGATAAACATGTAAAGGAGTAATAAAATTATTTTAAAAATCAACATTTACAGTATGGCAGAAATTACTTCTAATATAAATGTTTAAATTGATAATAAAAATGTTTCAAATGGATGAGGGAACACTGCTTTTCAAAATTCTTTTAGTGTGCTTGCAACTAAAACTTTTGGAAGTTTAAAAGTCTAGAATATTGATTCTTAATGGCAATTCTGCGTTAGAATCCCATGGCATTTAATTAACATTGATGACTGGATGCTTTAGCTGCTTTCAGGCGGGACCTGGGCATTGCCCTTTTTTAAACTTCGGAGGTGACTCTTACACGCAGCGCTGTTGAGGATCCCAGCTGTAGACGCAACGCTGGTGCTGTCGGCATTGCTGTCAGAGACTGCGTTTGAGATCATCGCCCTTTGTTCGGAGCCTCTACCAGTACTGGTACAGAGGCCAATTGCCGCCTGCCCTCCAAGTATTTAGGAAATAAGAATAGTCAAAAGGTAAGGTACAGTGCAGCTTCACTTACAATAGCTAAGATCTGGAAATAACTTAAATTCCCATCAATGGATGAATGAACAAAGGTGTAGTGTAAGCACACAATGGAATACTATCCCTCTTTACAGAAAGATGAAATGTTGCCATTTGCAATAGACATGGATGGACTTAGAGGGTATTATGCTAAGTGAAAAAAGTCAGGGGGAGAAAGACAACTCTGAATGGTTTCACACACATATACAAGATAAATAATAAGACAAACAAAAAGGAACATAGATTATAAAAACAAAAGGAGATTGCCAGAAGGAAAGGGGTATATTAGATGATGTGGGTATATTAGATGGTGTTTGGGCATGGGTGGTTTGGTGAAGGGAATTTTTTTTTAAAAAAAGGAAAAAAATGAATGTGGGAAGGGTGCAGATAAGCGCAAATTTTTCTAATGGGAAAAAATCTAATGGCTCTCACTTGTAAATATTACTATCAAATTTATCAACTTGTTGCTCCTCACTAGAATACTTTCAAGATAAAAAATCTTTTTTTTAATCTTCGTTTCTGTCAATAATCTTATTTTCCTTTCACCTAATTCCAAAAGGCTGTTTCTCAAAAGAATACGCGTTTGTTATGTTTGCCCCTCAAGAAGGCATCATCTCTATGGAGACCTTCACCTGGGAACCTGGAGGTTATGGGGGTAAGGCTGCTTCCCTTGGAGGTGACCTGTTCTCTGAGTGGTACTCGACAGATATATTGGATTTTCTTTATTTAAACGTAATAGAAATTAATTTCTTTGCATATCAAGCTCTCTGAAAATAACTCAAATTCCCTATCTTGTGCCTTGATCTCAAATTAATTTGGTTACATTTCTGATTATTTATGAAGGTAAATAAAAGTGCATCATGTATGTGCATAACATATAGCACATACATGTACACACATTGAGAGCTTGTGACGCAGCACCAGCCCATGAATTTTGTGGCTTGTGGCTTCTTTTGGTCATAATTCAAGGGTCTGGAGAAGTCTTTTATGAGGCTTGCTACTTTGAGATTATAGTCTCTGTCTCTAATGCACTTTGTTTTTGGTCCCTTGAATTTCTGCTCTTTCATGGAATTGTGTCTTTGGAAGGAGGAGGTTGGAAGGATGAAGGTGAACTTTGAGTTCATCCAGTTGGGTTTGAGTCAGTTTTTATGATTTATTAGTAAAATGGCCCTGGGGAAGTTATTTATGCTCCTTGAGCCTCCATTTCTTCCTCCTGGCCTGGTGAATAACAAAAGTGACTGTTACTTAAAATTCTGAAGCAATCCTTGTGAAAAGGTTTTAGAATTTCTTTCTCACCCTGCCTTAGTCCATTCGGGCTGCTATAACAAAAATGCCACAGGCAGTGTGGCTTATAAACAATAGGAAATTATTTTTCACAGTTCTGATGGCTGGGAAGTCTGCGCTCAAGTCCTGACTGATAAAAGTAATATCAGTAATAAGATCTGATTGTCTGGTGAGAGTCCGGTTCTTGGTTCACAGGTGACCGTGCATTTTCATAAGGCAGGAGGGGTGAGGGAGCTCTCTTTGGTCTCTCTTGTAAGGGCACTAATCCCATCCTCAAGGGCCCCTATCTTCCTGACCTTGTCATCTCCTGAAGGCCCCACTTCCTTGTGCTGGGGTGGAACAGGAGTAGAGCACAGTGCTGCAGCCCTATATCCCCATCCAGCATTTCTGGAAAACATTTCAGAACAATGTGATTCAAACCCTATTAATTTATCTCACACCAGGTACCACTAGTTGTAAAACTTGCTTATGTAACAGGAGGTTAGGGTTTTGGTGCTTTTGGTAAACGAATTTGGCCAAAATTCATTATCCTGATCTGTAAATTCCTGTCCCTTTTGTTAAATAAAACTGGCCAAACCCCATTCTCTCATCTGTAAATTCCTCCCCCTTTTGTTAAGCAAAGTTGTCAAAACCCATTGAGGACCCCATCTGTGAGCCCCTGTCCCCTCAAACTGAGCAAGTGCTTGTAACAGCAGCCTTAAGGCCCAAGATGGGGTTCTCCTCTGAATCTGCCCCCACTCTGAGTGTGCACTACCACCTACAATGGAGCTTCATCTCTAACTCACCTATGCTGACTCCCATGTGAATTCTTTCCTGCATAGAAGTCAAGCACCTTGGGGTCTCTCAGCATCCCCGGGCCCCCCAAATATCATCACATTGGATGCTAGAATTTAATGGAGGAATTTTGGTGGCACGCAAACATTCAGTCTATAGTACTCTCCTTTAATGCTTGTCTTTTTATAAACACAGGGCTTTAGTTAATAAATGGTAATGCTGTCTTTCCCCTTCAGAGAAGAAGGGTTGGATGGAAGAGCTGGACTACTTTTTAGCTTCTGGTAAGAACTGTAGTGATAGAAGTTCAGGAGACACAGGTGCTTCCGGATTTTACCTGCCTACTTTTACCATCTGAGGTAGAAACTTTCACCTGTTGGCTCAGCTTTTTGCCTATGTTCAGGGTGAAAACAGACACCATGAAATCGGTCCATCCTTCCATCAGGTAGCTTTTTGTATCTGCTCTCTCTTTTTTTCATTTAAAAAGTCTCCTTCCTTTGTGCTTTTGCTCAGCCTCACCTATTCAATGTATTTCTTCTCTCACACTTGTTTCCTGTCACAGAGTAATATAACTCAAAAGCATAATTACAAAATTTAAAAAATTTTAGACAAACAAGAAACAGGACCCATGTAAAGACCCTTGCACCCTTCTACTCACTACCTTTGATTAAAACAATCCAATCTGTAACAGGGTGGTCCCCAGGGAAAGGGGAGGTTCCAGGTTCCCTGCCCCACCCAAGGAAGGGTGGAGCTGAGCAGGGAGGAGGAGAAGCTGGAGAGGAGACTGGAGAAGGATGGAAGGGAATGGAGACCAAGAAAGAGAGCTGGAGGAGACACGTGGAGTGGAGACATGTGAAGAAGCTGCACCTGCTCCTTGGTCCTGGGCTGGTTGAGACAGACGTGGGTGAGCGACCCGCAGGGAGGGTAACAATGGCAGCTTTTACCTTGATTTTGGTTTTGCTCCATCTGCCTCAGATGTGCTGGGCCCCTTCTGCCCCTTTCTTAGCGTCCCTACCAGGAGGTGCCTTAGCCTTGCGGCAGGCTTTCAGGCCTCAGGCCCTGCTTTGGGCCAACCCATTTGGCTGGACAGACGGGTAACTCTGGGTGCTTGATTTGGAGACTTTTTTTCTTATCTTTATTGCACACTAATTGTATTAAAGTTCCTTTCCACTAAAGGCCTTATGCACTAGAATATGTTATGTCTTGATGCAACGGATGGCAGAACCTATTTAGAGTCGGCAGAATTGGGGGTTCTGAGGTGCCCCTCACCCTGCCCTGTAACAAACTTTCATGTAACAAAGGCTCCTGGGTAAGTGACCTGGGTGAAGGTTCTAGGTTGCTCACATGCACCTTATCACCACTGGGGACTTGAACTTTCCTTAATTTTACTCCAAATAATTTATCCAGGGGCTATGGAAGTGTCAGTGGGAAAAGATAGATCATTCCAACTTCCTACTGAAGACTCTGAATAGAGATACTGTTAAAAAAACTTAAGTTTCTTCTCAAATAAGAAGCAACATTAATCACAATCTGTGTCACCATTGAGATGATTATCCAGGGGGAAACATCACCAATATTAGTATTGCTATGACAGATCCAGAAGTACTTTTTTCCCTCTACTGAGGTATACAATATGTTCCCATGGATACCTTTTGTGTATCTGAAAAAAAATAGTGCTAATAAAGACTATACTTTTCATATTGCCTTGATTAGATAAATGCCAAATGTTAAATTATAGATATTTAAGTAATCTAAACTTCAGGAGTTGGAAGCAGTCTCAAAATTCAATTAAACCCTAATTATTTACTTAAATAATTATCTAAATAAAATGTTTTCTTTACAAATGAAGATGCTAATTAAGTATAATCAATGTTAACAATCTTGTTTTGATTTAGTAATATTTTTACACCAAAATAGGTTAGTGGTTTTAAACAGTAGGAAAACTGAGTAATGGAAAAGCTCATTTCATTTTTTAAACACATGGCCACCAAATTTGCTTCATTTACAAAATGTTCCCCAGTAAACGTGGCTCCCTCAACAAAATTTGGCCTGCTGCTTGGTTCCAATCCCAAGCTTAACAGCAACTTGTCAGCAAATGGGTAGCTTATTTTTTCCACCTTTCTTGTTTATTGCTTCTTCATTCCATTGTTTATAATATTGGAAGGCAGGAAAGGAGAACTTCAATTGACTTTTTTCACTTCTGAGGCAGCCTAAGTTAAAAAAAAATTGAGCCAGTAGGATAAGAGTGGGCCGCAATCCTGTTTGAACAGGTACACTAGATCATGGAGAGGTGAACCTTGCCCAAACAATTTGACCCTCCGCATGACCATAAGGTGTCAAAGCTAAACTAAGCACTAGGTCCCCACTAAGGTTTACCTCAGTTTCCGGGAGGAAAGGACTAAGAGCTACAAGGCATTGGAACATGACCCATCTACTCACCGCCCCACCTGCCTCTAGCCTGCCAGACCAGGTCTGCACTGCTCTCCTCCTCTGGTCTTCTGCACTTACCCCTCAATCTCTTCTATTAATCCCCAAGGTGGAGCCAGGCTGAACTCTCCTTTCCAGCACTGGCCCCCTTGCGCACCGTCTCTTGTAAAGCTGGTGCAACCACAACTAGCTCTCTCTGGTGAATTCTTTCTCTAGAGGACAAGGGACCCACTCTTTAGGATTATACCTGGTAACACTGACTCAAGGGTGGGGAGACATTGAAAGTACATGTGATATTGTGACTTATAATGCTACCTATGTGTGTGTGTGTGTGTATTTGGTCTTTGCCACCATTTCTGACATGGAACTCCCAAAAGCCTTGGAAATTCCTAGAAGAGCAATAAAATGTGTTTTGTTATGTTAATGAGGTGACTTTCTAGAAGCCTGTAAGGAAGGGGGCTGGTTGCCCTGAAGCCAGCTAGCTGTTTGAAGTGTTGGAAGTTTCTGTTCCACCCCCTTGCCTATACCTCAGGGTGGGGTGAGGGGAGTAGCTGGAGACTGAGTTAAATTGCCCAGTCGCCAGTGATTTAATCAGTCATGCCTATGTAATGAATCCTCCAGAAAATCTGAAAGGAGGGGGTTCAGAGAGCTGCAGGGCAGTGAACATTTGGTGGTTCAGGAAGAGGGGGTGCTCTCCTGGCTCCCTCCTCACACCCTGTAGCCTGCTTCTCTTTCATAATGAACCAGTAACATAGGAAATAACATATTCTCTGAGTTCTCTGAGCTGATCTAGCAAGTTAACCAAACTCAAGGATTTGGATGGTCCGATCTATCAGTCTGTCAAAAATACAGGGAACAGCCTGGAGTCTGAATAGTGTCTGAAGTTGGGGGCAGGACTGTCTTGGAGGACTGAGCCCTTAACCTGAGATCTGAAGGTCTATCCAAGGAGATAGTATCAGAATCGTGTCAAGTATAGGACACCAAAGTGATGTCCAAATACTGATTGGTGGTAACCAGGTGTAGAATTTTAGTGCAGAAAGAAGGATAAATCTGATGAGACGGTGCATGAAACAGGCTGAGGCGAAGGTGCTGGATTGTACTGATTAGTGGGCTGCTATGGGAGAAAGGAACTGTGGCAGGTATGAGGGCGTCCGAAGAAAGAGGAACATGATTCAGGCATATATGGGGTGGGGAGAAAAAACTGAGGAGGGGCTGTTATGGCTTGAATGGTGTTCCCCTCAAACTCATATGCCAAAATCAGCCTTAATACTTGAGATTGGGACTGGTTGGAGATACGGTCCTTGAAAAAGTAATGAAGGGTAAATGATGTCTCTAGGGTGTAGCCTAATGCAATGATTGCTGTCCTATAAGGAAAGGACAGATCAGCACACAGAGACACAGACCAGTGTCCCTGTGAAGACAGGAGTAGTCTGTCACCCACAAGTCCAGGAGAAAGGCCTCAGAAGAAACTCCTCCTGCTGGTTCCTTTCAGGTTCCAGGACTGGGAGGAAATAAATTTCTGTTGTTTAAGCCACCCAACCCAGACACTGAAATGCAATTGTCTTAAACCAGCCTTGTGGCCCAAATAAATGATTGTAGGAAGCCCAGTTGCCACACTGAAATTGGCTTGACCTGAACAATTGGGCAGAACAGTCTGTTTTCGTTGGAATGGTTAGGGACAGTAGATTTATGATACATAGGTAAACCTGTCCACTCTGCCTTCTTCTCAGCAGAATACAAAACCAAGGGCTCCCACGGGAATCCTTGATGACCCCAACAATTGGGGGACAGCTGTTTCTCTAGAGTCAGACTATGCTGCTTGGGGTATGTGAACAATTCCTCTGTTAACCTGAACTGGTGAAAGTCAAAGTTGCCGTACAGTCAAGAACTGAGACCAACTGAGTAGAAACAGATCAATCTTAGCTGTCAGATCTTTGGGGCATAGCAAACAATGATTCAGTTTTTATTTTGAATTTCTTTTTGCTTTCACTGAGGACTTTGTTTTTAGAGATGAATCAGAAAATTTACAAATCCTCTCCTATTCCTTTTATTCTAGTGTACTCCCTGCATAGCACATATCATGCTCTTCTAAGTAAATAAAGGCTTGAGAACTTTGAAAGGAGGCAAGCACCATGGAAAAAGAAAAGTAGTCTACAGAGATTTAGAAAAACCATTGTATTCCAACTCTCCCACTTATTCGTGGGGTAAAACTGAAAATGTACTTTATTTATCCATTTCAGTAGATGTGCCTGTTTTGCTCCCCACTGTCTTTGATGAATCCTCTCAATCCCCACCCCCCCACCTCTGGCCTACACCCCAGTTCTTGTATGCATAAATAAATAAAAATAAATCTTAAAAAAAAATAAGCTACATTTACTAACATAGCAAAAAATATTGTGAGCAATTGCAGTACTAAGAAAATTCATTCTAAGGCCTTGCAGGGAACTGAGACAGGCGCTGTGGATGAAGACAAATAAGTGTGAGATGTAAAATCACAATATCGCAAATGTTTGACCATAAAACCAAACTGACTTTGTATCATGTAGGCTCATTAAAAAGAAATGAAAGCTATAGATCTTGACAAAATGCTACAAAGAATGTTTTCTTCTCAGTGAGTCCTCCAAACCTCCAGTAATAGGCAGAGCTCCCTGTGCGTTGATTTACTTATTGGGTATATAAGAACCAAATCTCTGAATGGTTTCATTCATCCTGTCTAGATATACTTTAGAGTTTTCTGCTCTTATTTAAAATACTGGGAGTTTACAATGCAAATATCACCCAACCTAAATTTAGCTAGAGTCTTTTGTGGGTTTCTGTTCCCACATGTCTTTTGATTTTTTTTTTTTTTTTTGTAAAGAAACATAATTCTCGGGCCTCCCTGGTGGTGCAGCGGTTAAATGCTGTGCTGTGGAGTTGTCGGCAGTGGCGACGTGAGTTCGACACCCAGCCGGGGAGATTCCCATATGGTGCCGCAGACCTCTCCTGCCTCGCCCGCTGCTCCCCTCAGCAGTGTATTTCTGATCTGCCTGTTCTGCTCTCCACTCGTCTCTGGTGAACCCTCTCACCTCCCCACTCCGCTGGACTGTTCCCCAGCTTGTATGCATAAATAAGTAAATCTTAAAAAAAAAAAAAGAAACATAATTCTCACACCAGAATTTCCAAAGATAAGCATATCCTCATCCTCGCCATATAATGCATTTCACAAAGAATGAGGAATTACATGATTTGGGAAACAGCAAGAGAGACAGGCAACTTGGAAAAGATAGCCTGTGAGATTCTTACTACAGCTTGTTCTGAGACCTGCTGGGTTTACAAATTGGCTCATGGATTCAGAGTATCACTGTAGGAATCCTAGAACAAGCATGATTAGGTGCCAGGCCTCTTGGATCAATGAGTGATTCCCCATGGGTTGATTTCAGTTGAAAAGTTATAGTTCATTCTTAGTTTAACTATTTTATGAGATGTTGCTATATTGAACTTTTTGTTAATAGTATCAACACTTGACTATTTATTATTATATATATTATTGAGAGATACCTAAAGTCTCCAAGCATCATTTCTTTCATCTCCAAACTTCTGTATAATGGGGTTGTTGGATTACTAAATTGGTTATGTAAGTAGCACAATTAATTGTCTGGCACATCAACAAATATTACTGATGACGATGATGTTCTTAAAACCAAATTCAAGCTCCCATTCCCATATCAGAGCTCATATAATAAACATATCTTTGTTCTAGTTTTGATGTCCAACTACCCAGGTATCTCCAACTGAATGCTCCATGGACATCTAAGGTTCAAATTTATCTCAAACAATTTGAAGACTTCTATTCTTCTTTCCAAGTCTTTCACAATATCTTCTCAACACCCATCATTGCCCTACTTTCAAACCTGGGCCCCTGACTGCATCCTTATCTGGTGTTGGCATCCTCTCAATGGCAGACGTTGCTCACTCAGGCGCCCTGTGTTCTCTGTGGTTCCCCTCTTTCCTTTCCCAATCCACTCCTTCCCCTTTGTCATTTTGTCACTGAGCTCTGCCTAATCTACCTGCAAATGACAACAGTGAGAATTTTCTAGGTGCTTTCTCCTTGGTGGATACTATGTGGTTATTTTAATCTTTTTAATGGCTAGTCTCTTTAGAGATGGAAAATAAGTGGTTCACAATATCTCCAAAGCCTGCTCGTTGCGCTAAGCCATTCCTGTTTCCACTGATTTATTTCAGGGCTTTTTCTCCAATGTGACTTTCTACAGTAGACTCTGTGGCTCATTCTGTGTCCTTGCCTTGACTTCTCTGTACCTTTCATCCAGGATAGAGCAGGGAAGATGAGAGATAAGGAACCTCCCAGGGCAAAAGTCCTGGCATGAGGAACTGTACATGCTGAAGACAGCCATAGAGCCTAGGCTTAGCTCAGCTGTAACCCTGGGGCCTCCCCCACCTCTCTCCACTGATTAACGCATTCCCCACCTCTTCTTGCTTCTTTGACTTTTTATCTTCTGCTTGATTCTAAATAATCTTGACACTGTCCTTGGGATGGGCTGCACCTTGATTCATTCTTCTTACGGGAGTTTCCTTGGCACAGCCCGTCTAGGTTCTCATTGTTCCCACACACTCAGACTCTGAGTACCCCTTTGTCATCCCACCACACGTTGTAGTGAGACATACTCTTTGGGGGTGACCTGCAGTACTCCTGCCTTCCTGGTATCACACGCCATCATGTTGCCAGAACAATCACTCTAACATGTTTCTCTGCTGCTCCGTGTATCAATACTTTTCAGGGATTTCTCACCAGCTACCAAGTAAAATCTGAAGTCCTTTCATGGCACACAAGGTCCTTTATGATTTGGCTACTTCCTACCTGATGAACCTTACTTCTTAATACTCTCTCCCCCTCAGGTCTAATGTGGTAGATATTTACTAGTTGGGGTTCCTTAAATAAGTCACATATCCTTAGGTTTCCAGAGTTTTGCATGAACTTTTACTACTTTCAGTAATGTTTAACCCCTTCCTGGCTCTGACCAATGACACGTTACTTCTGGGAGGTTCTTAACCCTGGCTGTATGTTGGATCATCTGAAATAATTGTTAATAATTTGTATTTTTTCTAATGCCAGAATCCAAAAGAATGTGGTTTAATTGTCAAGGTTGGCTTCTGATCTTGCCATTAATTTTGAATTCCAGGTTATTCTACTGCTCTTAGGTGTTCTTTCTTCCATTTATGCTGGTATTACCTCTACCATAACAGACTCATTTTTTGCTTCATTTATCTCTATGTCTAACTTCCCAACTAGAACTTGAACTTCTGAAAGGCTTGGGGCCATGTTATTCCTCTTTGTATTCTTTACTTTACATCTGCATAATAGATACTTGTTGAATATATATTTCTGCTTCATTTTGGTGTATATTTATTGTGTCAAGTGCAGACAACTATAAAACCTCTATTTGTGCAAGCATCAAATGAATTTCTATCTTTCTCTCATTTGGCACCTTTTCAATTTAGGAACACTTTAACTCGTCCTGTGACAGTCTAGAAATGATCATTATTTTGAACAATTTTCATTGTTATATTCGTAGAAAAAATAGAACTTAAGGAAACTAAAATGAAGTAATTCAGCATATGATCTGGATGCAAAAGTTGATTGCAAATCCTCTATGTTTCCATGAAGAATTGCACACCAGGGCCCCTCATATCCCAGTGTCTTCAGTGCTTCTTAGAGTTTATCACCATCATACTTGTCAACTGACAAGAAGCCTCCAAATTTGAAGTATTACAAGGATACCCCAAAACAGTTTTTATTCATTCACTTATTCTTTTGTGCTAGCTGTCCATGTTTATGATTGTGTATTAAGAAATATGCTTCATAATGGGGATTCTGAGATAAAGAGCTTATAGTCTACTTCTGGTGTTTTCTATTTCTAAGCTGAGAAAGAAGACCCAACTCATTATTAACTATGCCAATTATACACTATTCTTAGACTTTCTTAACTAAGATGTACATTTTACTACATTTTAAAGCACACTCAGTAATATACCATCTCCAATGAGGATTATAAACTCTGCATATTTTAATTTGCAAAATGCAAATCTCACAGAGCAAAGTTTTGTATTTATTTTTTGAACTTGCTTCCTGATTTTTGGAAGTACTTACTCTGAGTGTAGAGGTATTTCTTTTTTTTTTTCCACATAGTTCTGTAACTCAGATAAGAAATATTTGTTCAAATGTATTTCCAGCCTTGTTATGCTTGACCAAACAAAATCTCAGTGATTAGAAGAAAATATTACATGCTATTATAAAGGATGTCCTATCATTAGAAAAAAACTGCATTAATAATAAAACTTTGGACACAGCAGGACAAAGCCACTCAAATTATAAAGTAACTCTTTGGCTTTTTTTCATGTATAGCATTATACTTGGGTACTAGGATAATAATTTTTTTAAGAAAGAAGATGACCAAAGATTGATAGACTTAGGTGTCAATGATACTGATCATATATTTCAAAATATATTATCTCAAGAAATTTATTGATAATGCTAACTTTTATTTCTATAATGTTTAAAAGTAACAAAGTTTAAAAAAAACATAGGGCAATTGATCCTTAAAATTTTTCATATCTTCTTTATTTTCATAATATAATAGTTTTATTGCTGACCATAGTAAAACAACACACACAGCTTGAGAATGATCTCAAATCTCATTAGGAACATTATCTCATGTGTGACTCTCCCCAATTCCCCAGTGGAGAGAAGAGTTTATCATTTCCTCTCCAATTCTCTTGCATTACTCTTTATTCCAGAAACTATATTTGTGATATAATTATTGGTGTGGGTACATGTCTCCCACTCTTGGAACATAAACTATTTGAAGCAGGGCCCATAGATTATTCATCTTTGCACATCCAGTGTCAAGAACTGTGTCTGAAATATGGTGGTTGAGCCAAGCCAAAGATAATTAATTACATTCAAGTATTTTGCAACCCCGCAAAAGCAGCACATGAAGAATGAGTCATTTTCTGATCTGTGTGTCACTACCTGGTATATTGTGCATGTGAGTTGGGGTTTGTGGCTCGTTACAGGGAGTGTTTTGTGCTGTCCCAGACTGTCATGTTACATCTGTCTGTTTCACTCTTAGGATTTATGCTCTGCAACCGTGGGTCTTGGGTTTGGTCTTCTTATAGCCAGTCAAGAGTCAAGTGATCCTTTCTTCCTATTTGTAGTTTCATCATAGTTTATTTTAGATTTTTTAAAAATGGTTACATTTTACTAGCCTGTATCTATATTCCTTTGTAGTACCTTCCCCCACGACTTTGGGCTCATCTGTGAGGCTTATTGACCAATGGGATATTTGCATCCTGGAAGCACGTGTTGGAAGGGCTCCACCCCAGCTTGCTCTCTTCCTTCTCTTGGAATGCTGCTGCTTTGCATGAAGAACAATGCCCCCGGTAAGACCTCGCCCCCTACTCCCCTCACCCCCCAAGCACCTGGTGTGAAAGGCCATCCTGGATAGTACACACACTTTGGCAGCTGAATGCCATGCTTGAAAAAGATCGGCTGATTTTCAGTGTTTCAGACAGCCAGCCAGATCTGAGAACCACCCAGTGACATGCTAAATAGCAAGCTTAAGAAGCAGTGGTTTTGATCTCTGCATTTGCAATGTTAAGTTATAATCAGCCTATTTGGGGGTGATTTGTTTTGCAGCAAAAGCTCACTGATGGCAAAAGTGATACCTGGACTTGGAGTGCTTCCAAAATAACAGAGTTTAAAACAAAGCATGTGACAGTAGCTTTGAAACCAGTGGGCAGAACTATAAGACATTTTGTAAAATTTTGGAAAATTGACAAACAAACTTAGTGGAGGTTGGAAAAGATGGTGCTGCATGTAATATTATGAAACATTTCATAAAATTATTGCCTGCAATAGTTTGGAAGATAAAAAATGGGGACTGTGATAAAATAATTTTCAGGATGACTCATGAAAATAGCATTGTTTTCTTTTAGTTGTCTATGATAAGTTACTAGGGACAAAGAGAGATGAGCTAAAGAAAGAACTGGCCAGTTTGCAAAAAGTATTTATATGGAATATAGAGGACCTGGATGTGTGATACTTTTCTCACTTGTAATCTCTCTACTCAGGAAAAGGGCATCAAAGTAAATTAACCCATGGAGGGCCTCCCTGGTGGTACATGGGGTTAAGTTTCAGCTCTATGAAGCTATCCACAGCCACTATAGCACGAGTTCAATCTCTGGCCAGGGAGCTTCCCACATGGCACAGCAGACCTCTCCTGTCTCACCCGCTGCTCCCCTCAGCAGTGGATTTCAGTAGATCAACCTGTTCTACTCCCCACTCTGTCTCTGGTGAATCTGCTCGCCCTCCTGCATCTTTGGCCTATACCCTAGCTCTTGTATGCATAAATAAGTAAATCTTAAAAAAAACAACAAAAAAAGTAAATTAACACATAGGGATGTTATCAAATTCTGAAGGTTTCTACTAGTAAAACATGGCTTCTACATCTAGATCAAGTCAAGGGTATGACTTGAAAAACCTTTGTTAGGACTTAAGGAAAACTTAAGCTGATGTCTAGTGGACTCTTAGTTATACAAAGAGGCTTTAAACACTCTAAATAGCATCACCACGTAGCAGCTTGACAAGTTATTCAAAGTGGAGGGAGACCTGTCTTGAAAACAATCATAGGTTTGAATTTTTTTCATGAAACATAGACAGCCCACAAACTTTTGAAGGGAGTTTTATCAGCAAAAGCACTAATTTAGACCAAAAGAAACCATCATTTTAAACAACAAGAGGCCTCTGGACTCCCCCCATTTCTATTAGAAGCAGACTTAGAAAGTCACTTGCCTGTAGACTTGAGCCTTTTTTTTTTTTTTTTTTTTTTTAGAAAAAGGTATCAAGGGAGCAGCCAAAAGCCCAGAGGGAAAAACATAGCATGGAGAAAAGATAGTCTGAAAAATGCCTACTAAAATTCCTTTTCCACTGCTCATGTCCCCGCCTCTTGGTAGCATCCTCAAACTGCCTGTCACATGACTGACTTAGGTGAACGGAACGTTAGCAAACCTGACAGAATCAGGGGCTCAAAGATCCTTGAATAATGGGCCTTGACCTTTTCCTCAGCTTGGAGCTCTGCTTCCTGGATGTGAGGACATTCTGGCCAACCTAACTGAAAGTTGGCCCAGTAGGAGGTAACTGACAAATAGGAGATAACTAAGCGAGACTATTGGAACACCAAGTCATAGTTTTCTAGCTACCTCCTAATGAACACAGGAGAGACATCTAGAGAGGTTAACTAGACAGAAAACAAGCCACAGGAGCCTAGTGGACAATCCACAGAGTTATGAGATGATAAATGGTTATTGTTTGAACCATTACATTTTGGAGTGGCTCGTTAACAGACTAAGCTAAGGGATGCACACTTTGTCTAACGTGTTGGTCACATTTCGACACTCTGCTGAGAGGTCTGTATCATGTGCTGACATTATCGAGCTGTGATGGATCATGGCTTAGTCACGGCTTTATCCCTAGCACCTGGTATAGTGCCTGGAAGATAATTAGGAAGAGAGATGTGACTGACTTTGAAAAACATAAAACTGATGATGTCACTTTCCAATTAAAATACTAAGATCTTTGAGCACACTTGGGAGGTCTTCAGTAAATACATATTTTGAAATTCAAGCTAGGCTTTTAACATGCCTTTTTTTCTTAGCAAATTAATGATTCTCTTTCATCTTTAACTTTGCCAGTTCTAACTTATTGAACTCATACATTAATTCATGAAAAATTTATTAACACCTAACATATGTCAAGTACAAGATATGCTAACTTTCTAATGAGGGAAGTAGGATTTCAAACAAGTGCAAATACAAATACAAAAATAAGAATTGTTGGTGCAATAATGAGCATATCTACTGAGACCAGCACCACCTAGGAGGGAAGACAAGGACATTTTAGCGTGTGACCAAGGGGTTACCTGGGACCCCCAAACTTGCATGCTCTAAAGGGGTTCGCCAGCTATGTGCACAAAAACAGAAGAGACTGTTAGTGTGAAGGACTTTAATAGAATTAGTGTGCAGAGAGAGAAGAGGAGAGGGGATATTTTCCCTAATAAACAACCCAAACTTTCCATCCTCTTGTGGGCAGATGTTCAAGCAGGGTTGTTCTGAAGCGGGGCCACAGAGGCTCAAACTGCTCCTGACACCAAGGAGCTTGGGAATGTCCAACGGGGGTTTACTTGAAGCGCAACAGCAGACATGGACCACGACAAAACGCCGGTGTTCGACCAAAT
This sequence comes from Scalopus aquaticus, assembly GCA_004024925.1. NCBI lineage: Eukaryota > Metazoa > Chordata > Mammalia > Eulipotyphla > Talpidae > Scalopus > Scalopus aquaticus. The sequence continues at coordinate 22,410 of PVIJ01009003.1, read as the reverse complement.
TGTCCCCAGGGAGGAAAATGTGGCTGTGGTCTAGTTGCTTTCCATCCATGCACATGTAAATGCTAGAATATGTGGAAGGGAGGCTATGGTCTTTGTCGCCTTTACTGAATGAGAAACAAAGCCTTAAACGTTCTCTTGTACACCTCAATCCAGCATTGTTCATCCTGGAGTCTACCTTCTTCAGGAGGCAGGAAAGTAGTTTTGTTGATTAATTACCCTTGTCAAATACTTGTTTCTGTGGTTTGCACCTAGTTACTTCTCAATTCAAATGAATTCATGTTCATGAAATAAATGTTCAGTAGATGCATATTTTTGTGTAGAAGAGCTAGGGTGTAGGCCAGAGCTGCAGGGGTGAGAGGAGTCACTAGACACAGAGTGGGGAGCAGAGAATATGCATATTTTAAATGCACCATGTTTTTTTTTTTTTTTTGTCCTATTAAACAAGGAGGGAATTTAGACTGGATTGATAACTTCAATTGTGAAAGAAAGTTCCTTCTATAACGTATTTCTGTCTTTGTAAATTCTGTTTTCAATTGCCCTTTTCTATCAAATTTTAAACTGCACTTAAAGAAAACACAATCCCAGACTCTCTTAAAGGTTATTTCCAGAACCCCCACGTGTGGGGATTTATTGTGTTTTGTGTTTATAGGGTCATTATTTTGGTTAAACATGATCTTCCTACTCTTCCATTTTGTACTTCTTTTTCTCCTTAAAAATTCAATTTTGAATATGCTGAATGCAATCAATAGTTTAATAACACCAAAAGAGATAGGGGCAGTTCTCTTGATAAAGAGAGCTCTTGCCTTCTCACAGTGACTAACGACCTAGTTCCACACAAAGGGAATTGATTTCAGGGGAGGGATTGCAAATCTTATCTCTATGAATGGGGATGCCCGGCCATGAATAATGCTTGGGAATAGATACCCCTGCTAAACAGGCCCTCAGATATCACTTCTCCTTTAGAGGGAAAGCTATTTTTTTCTCTCCTTTCATTTAATACGCTAAGCCCACCTGTGCTGAATCACTTCCCTGAAGTGTTGTTAAACATGGTCACATAACAGAATATAAAGCTGACATTGCAGGAAAACATCACCATCTTGGCACAGTTTTACACTGTCCAGACCTCTACTACCAATCAAAGAAAGGAAGTGGTAGAGAAATTTTCAGGGAACTAGAAATCAGACCTTTGCATGATCAGAGATAGGACCTGTCAGTTGAAGAGCAAAGTCCTGGGCAGATGAGGATAATGGAGATGACCGACAAGAAGCAGAAATGCTGGGGCTGAGTCTTAGAGGAACAGGGAAGGAAATCAATTTCTTCCTGATTTAGTTGGACATCAGGGCAAAATAAACAGGGAATGTTTTCTCATTCTGTGACTGCTGTTATACCGAATTTGGTGCTAAACACATTGTTAAAGAAACCCAATAAAAAATGGTAACAACTGAACTCCTTTCATTGGATCATTCTCACATCTCTAACTGGTCACTGAAACATCATTTCATTTAGTTAAGGCCCCTGTATCCAGTCAGATTGTTTTTTCTTTTTAGACAAGATATGATTAACCTGGAGCTAACTGCCAGGATCATTTTGAAAATCTGAGAAGTGGAGTGGAAAATGAGGACTTTTTTGTTTCAGATCTCTTCCTGTTTTGATGATGAAAATGATTCCCCTGAAAACAAAGAACATGGGTATATCTATAACAGAACAAAAATAAAATTAAAAAAGGAGAAAAAATAAAAAGGCCCCCAAATATAATGACACAATATAGTTATGTTATTCAGGCATGGTTTATATTTAAAAACTGTGAATTATTTTACTTTATCTGATAATAATCTTTGTCATATTTTTTACTTTATCTGATTTTGATATATATGCACTGACCATCTTAAGCAATATTTATATGGCATAAGTTTTCCCATTGATTTATTCCCAATGTCTCTGTCTTTAAATCAAACAATTAAGTGCTGGGGACAAAAAATATCTATTTTCCCCAAACTGCGTCTTCTGGTTCTTCAATCCTGAAATATGGTGGGTTTTCCATCACATTTTTTTTTATTGCGGTAACATTAATTTACATCATTGTTTGTGTTTTAGAAGTATAGGATCTCCCCCTTCAGGTCTTGTTACTAGACCTCACCCACCACCAACGTACCTGGAATCCAGTTCCCTCTCCATGTCCTCTTCCACCCTTCCCTACCTTCTGGTAACCTCAGGTCCTTAGTCAGCATTCCAGGGATTGTTGTTAATTTGGCTTTATCTGGTTCTTATCTTTCTCCTTCTGCCTTCCTTCACTTAGCATGATCCCCTCTAGTTCCATCCATGTTGTTGCAAACAGTAACAGCTTATCTGTTTTGATAGCTGAGTAGTATTCCATTGTGTATATATATCTATATACCACATCTTCCTTATCCACTCATCTGAATCTGGACACTTAAGTTGTGACCTAAGTTGTTGGCTATGGGCCTCCCTGGTGGCTCAGCGGTTAAGCGCTGCACTGTGGCGCTGTCGGCAGCGGCGATGCAAGTTCGATGCCTGGCTGGGGAGATTCCCACATAGCTCCGCAGACCTCTCCTGTCTTGCCCGCTGCTCCCCTCAGCAGTGTATTTCCATCCATCTGCATGTTTGCTCCCCACTCTGTCTCTGGTGAACCCTCTCACTGCCCCATGCCTCTGACCTGTACCCCAACTTGTATGCAAAAATAAATAAATCTTTAAAAAAAAAGTTGTTGGCTATTGTAAACAGTGCTGCAAAGAAATAGGAGTGCATATTTCCCTTCAAATTAGTGTTTTTGTATTCTTCAAGTAGATACTTAAAAGTAGAATTGCTGGGTCATATGGTAGATCCATTTTTAATATTTTGAAAAACCCATAGTTTTTCCTAGGGGCTGGACTAGTCTGTATTCCCACCAACTGTGTAAGAGCGTTCCTTTTTCTCCATACCTTTGCCAGTACTTGTTGTTTCTGGTCTTTTTCGATAAGGGTCATTCTCACAGTTATGAGGTAATATCTCATTGTGGTTTTGATTTTCATTTTCCTCATGATAAGTGATGATGATTACTTTAGCCAAAAAAATTAGAAGTGGAGAAGCTTAAGTGTTTTGTCGTGCTTTATGAAGTGCTTCTGTAAACAGAATGAAGAGTTAAAATATAGAGAGAAATTTGAAGAAACTTGGTTACATGAACCTGGAAGACTTACTGTGTTGAATATCAATGGTGTCAGCTAGTTAGTACTGACCATCTGCTTATGAATTCCCTTTGTTTCTCAGAACCCTGTACAGTTATGTTGGTATCATGTGTTTAGCTCTGGATAATGAAATGGAAGTACAATGACACAAATGTCTTCTGAGGCAAGGCATTTAAGAACTACTGAGCTGCTTCTACCTCCCCGCTGCTGTGGAGACCTCAGAAGCCACACACTCTATACGGCAAATTATTTATTTTGAAAAGGGTTACTTGGCCAGTGGTGGACTTTGCAGAAGCAAAACGAAGCTTTTATTTTATTAAGCCACTGAGATTTTGGTATCTTTCTGTTGTACCAGCTATTTTTAATTTCAAATATAACATTTTACAATTAAAAGTCCTATTCAGATTATAATTACCAACCTTTTCATTAGAATTGCCCTTGGAAAATTTACTGAAAGTTCACTTTTTCCTTTAATTGCATGATGTTTTAATTTACATGAGGTACTTTTTACTCCATAAGAACAGTCAGTTTTTGCATTAAAAAAGGAGATGAGAAAATACTTTTACAATTTGTACTCAGAATAAAGTAACACTTCCAATGGAATAAAAAATTGCATTCTTTTTATTGACTTTTTTATTATGTCATTAATTTATCCAACTTGGTCACAGCAGGGAGGTTTTTTTTTAAGTTCTTATGCATTAATTGAAGGCATTAGATTATTAAAGAATGGATGGCTTCTAAAGCTATGTTGTAAAAATATATGAATATTCTATTTTGATTCTTTTAGTCACAAAGTCATTCAACAAACACATATTGTTACAATAATGTAAAATTTATGGCACCAGAAACATAAATTTATGGAAATGTTCTATTTGTGTCAATATGTAAAAGTGAGCCAAAGTGTTATAGTTTGACCCAGGCTTGCATAACTTGGATAAAATCTGTTTTATCCAAGGCAGTTTCATCTGACTCCTTTTTCCAAAGTTGCTAGTGTATTATCAGAGGAGGAATCCTATTGTTCTCACTGGTTTGTAGACAATCATCCCAGCAGCCTTCTCTTCCCAAGGGCTTCTCACTTCTCATGGCATACAGCCTGTTCAAAGCACTGAGAAAGTACTAGATGGATACAGGAACTTTTGACATGGTAACCGCAAAGAAATTACTGGGCTTTCTCTCAAATGAAGATCAAAATTAAGTAATTCTTACACATCTGCAAAAAAAATAAAAAGTCTGAATAGTACTGGTAAGTTGACAAACCTGATATCAAAATTAGAGAATTATGCACACTGTATAATTTTACTCCTATGGGGTATACAGTGAAAACACAAACAAATGAACTAAATAAAACAAAAATAAACTTTTAGACTACTAGACCATATAGGAGTTAAAAGAGAAAATTGGGTTACAGGAAACAATTGTAAGGTGAAGGATTGCATTCTTGTGATTCAAATAGAGGCATCTAGAAATTGAAGCTATTTTCCCTTTTCTGGGTTCAGATTTACTATTACATAATTAATAAACATTTTGCAATCAAGTATATTACATAAAGGAAAAGTCTTTTCAACTGCTTAAGAAAGGATACATTTTAATGGAGTATTAACATATTTATTCCTTATTTTTATCTTCACATCCGAATTGTAAATTCCCACTCAACATTAAAAACAAAACATTAACCTTGAAATGGACTTTTGTTGGATTATTTGCACTATATTAATGAGGAACATATATTTCTAGTATTTTATTCACATATTTATGTCTGGTTACATAATTATAGTTTGTTGATACAGTTCCAGTTTCACCTATCAAAGATATATTTGAGCCCCAAGATTGAACTTAGTTAAGATTTTCATTAAGCTTGTTTAGCACATGATTTTGAATGACTTTATTTTTTAAGATTTATTTATGCATACAAGCTGGGGTACAGGCCAGAGGCGTGGGGCGGCGAGAGGGCTCACCAGAGACAGAGTGGGGAGCAGAATAGGCAGATGAATGGAAATACACTGCTGAGGGGAGCAGCGGGCAAGGCAGGAGGGGTCTGCCACGCCACGTGGGCATCTCCCCGGCCGGGCATCGAACTTGTGTCGCCACCGCCAACAGTGCCACAGCGCAGCGCTTAACCCGTTGTGCCACCAGGGAGGCCCTTTGAATCACTTTTTAAAGAGGAAGAGAGAAAGAGAGAAATGACATGATCCTAAGCATTTTGTTACTAACTAGCTGTGGGTTAGCTTTAAAGGGAGGTGAAGGTTCTGGGAGCCATCACACTCATGGGCAGTGAATTATCCTGTTACCCATTTGAGTTCTACGAAATACAAATAAATGGCAGTGGTGAGGCCTTAGTAGACTAAATATCACTTGTTGCAAAACACTCTCTTTACCAACGTACAGCAATCATTAGTGGAGCGCTTGCAGTAAATTGCCCAAATAACCCATAACACAGAGTGAAGACCATGGCCTCTAACGCTGGCTTTTGCTGACCCAGAGTGTCCTGGGGTTCTAAGAACGTAGGGAACATATGTATTGACAGGACACAGCAAAGCATTGTTTCTTTAAATATTTTCTAGAAAATATTTCATAAACAAATAGAATTGCAAAAAAAAATCAGCATTATGCCAAACAGTGAGAAATAAATTATGTATCATAGCAACTAAATCTTGGATCCCTACAGCAATGTGCTCAAGTGTACACAGCAATTGTGAAAAAGAGAGTCAGGATTTAAACTCTGCCAGTTGTCCCCCATAAAACTGTCATTGCTTTTCAACTCTGCTGAGACTTAATCACCTGGAAAATTAAAAAAAATATATTTTGGTCACATTAAGATACTAATTAAATTCCAGGCTTGTAATTCAGCCATACATACGTACATACTTATACATACACACACACACATTTTAACCACTCTAGGGCACTCTAACATGCAGTGGGAGTTGAAAAGCAGTGTGTTATTTTATACATTGTTTTAGTCATACCACTCCATCTTAGTAAACCATAAATTCACTTAGTTTGTCTCCTTTTATCCTGTTTTTGTGCTTTTAAATTTCATAGTTAGGAGAACATAGATACTCTGTGTTTGGGCACCAGACTCATTCTGATTAAGTCATAGAATAAAATTATCATGAAAACCTATCAAACATTAAGAGGTAACAGAATGTGCTTTTTTTCTTTTTCAAGCAGTATCTTTTTAGTTTTGGTTAATTTAGTTTTATGTTCTCTATGTTCCTTAAAGTAAAGATTTCATTTCTCCTGGGGATTGAATTCATGCTAATAAACATGGACATTTTTCTACCCCCAGAGTTATGTGCTTTAATATATGTGTTCATGCTTCACAAAACAGAGTTTAAATGATCCAAATCATTTTGAGATTAAGTCCAAGTGAATCATTTGTTCAAATGTCAGCACAAACTGTGATTTTAGGATGTCTTTAAGCAGTTCATTGACTTAACGTCCGAGTATTAGACCAAAGGGTTTTCCTTGCATGCTTTTAAGAGTTCCACAGTGACCTTATTCAAGAAAACTCTGGGCTTAGAACGAGTGACTTTTTAACTGTCATTGCTGTTGAAGAAATGAGGAACGAAGTTTGCCTTAAGTAACTAACTACAGATACAAGCCAGCTAAAATCTATGTACCAGGTACTATGCCAGGTACTTTTAACTTATTTATTTCCCACAAATATTTTATTCCTATTTCCAAAGGCTATGGCTTCCATTTTATGGGTGAGAAAACATTCCCTAGCTGACCATTGGCAGCACTCAGCTGTATCTGGACAGCTATACTGGGAATACCATAGACTATACTCTGTGTGTGTGTGTGTGTGTGTGTGTGTGTGTGTGTGTGTGTGTGTATTCACAGGTTTTTAAATCTGTGATTTTTAAAATCACAAAATTTTACATCTGTTTTTAGTTTTAGGATCAAGATATAGTTTATTAAATACACAGTCTCAGAAGAAAACTATTTTATAAGCATAAAGAAAGTCTCTAGATTAAAAAAAATTCCAAATTGGAAATTGAATCTATACTGACCCATTGTATGAAGAAAGTTCTCTATTTTCATAAACTCAATTCTTTCCCTAGTCTGATGAGGGCTCACCCTCTGCATGCTCTGATCCGTGTTCAATGGGAAACTCAAGGGATCCTTACGTAGATCTTCTAATTCTTTGACTCCAAAGTTCCTTCCTTTCTGATGTTGTCCTGTTAATTATTGATGCCTTGACCCGCTCCCCTAAATTCTGGTCAATCAGTTCCTCTCCGTGAAGACGACAGCCCATGTTTAGAGTATCACTCCCTCTGCCAGTCTTGATATTTTCTCTGGAAAGAAAGCCAGGGACTCCTCGTTCTTACCCCACTTGTTTGATTTCTATCAGGACACAGTTCTTCACTGTGTGTTTTCTGATCTATAAGTGTGTTTCCTTTATTTTGTTCATTTTTCTAATTGTTTATAGCAGGAGGGTAATTCCAAACTTTGCTATTCACATGGAGTTGGAAATGCTATCTGTAGTTTTGAAAATCACATTTCCTCTATGGATGTTTTATTCCTTATAATCCTTATGTGGGCAATTGGGGTTTTTTTTTTTCTTTTAACACAAAGGAGTACTCATGTCTACTTGTCATGAAAATTTGCTTGAATGCAGTTCATTACACAAATGATTTTCTACATTTTCCCTCATCTTGAAACAATAAAATTGCTCAGTGGAATAGATGAAATTATTTTATTTGGTTTTCTTTTCACCATTGTACTTTTCATACCACTGACAAGATTACTTTTTACCAATTTATGTGGTTTGTACAGTTTGTGATTTTTCTGCTATTTTGTAAGAAACAATAAAAATTTTATTCTTTGATTAGTTTATTTCTAACGCTCTAAGAAAATATAGGATTTCTGAGATCTTCCTGTAATCTTGGGAGTTTTAATACCTATAACTGGTTTTTGAGTATTTTTTTCTTTGTAAAGTGTTAGCCTTTATGTTGTCACAGTTCCTGTATTAAAATAGGAATGCTAATAATTGTTTCTATGCAAAATTAGAGAACCCAATTTTAAACATCAACCTGAATATTGGCGCTTTTTATTTATATTTGACATTTTAAATTATGAGATGTAGATAGGCATGTAGAGATTAGAATAGCTGGAGAGAGAGAGAGAGAGAGAGAGAGAGAGATGATAGAGTCTCTGTGATAGAGACCCTATAAATTTGAACTGATTAAATTAGGTTATGGTAATTAAATAAATAAGCAGTCTAAAAGTAAAGAGATTTATCAAATGGTGAGAAACTACTAGTAAAATTGAGGACATCTGTTATATTTCACACATAATTGTCTAGACTCAATAAGCCAGAAGAGCCATAGCAATTCAACATGTTACCTATTGTAGTTTCTATTTAGGCGAGTGAACCAACTACTGAGCGCTATTTATCTTAGGCAGGCTGTTCAGCAGACAGCAAAGCTCACCCACTAGAGGTGCCCTTGTCATGCTCACGTCTCTGAAGTGACAAGAGTAGCAGTATACATTTATTTATTAATTTAGAAACACATTTATTAAGACTTAAAAGTATACCCCCTTTTTAATATACTAACCTAAGTATCAAAGTGACACATATTAGAAACTATTCCTTACAACCTGTGTATCATTTCTTGAAATATTACCCAGGACCCAAAGGTTACTTGTCAACTAGGTTTAATATTAGACTAATGTTGTAAAGTTAACTAAGGATCATGGAAATCATATTTTAAGCTGACACACACAACACATTTTTTCAGACTTGTGATTCAATTAGATTAGATGTTAAGTTATTCATAATTATAAACATTATGTTAGTCTCTTTTGTCAATAAAACAATGTAGGAAATCTAGGAAGTTCAGATGAACTAGTGTCAAAAGTATCAAAACAAACATGAACTTGATAATTTCATCTGGAAAAAGGCTGTGTGTTTTTAAATTAAATTTTTTCAAATCTGATTTAGCTCAGGATTTAGCTTAACTGGATTCTTATAGATAGATAATATTTCTTAGCTCTCAGTGAAAAGGAATTTTTTGCTTAAAAATATAGTTCAGCTCCTTTGTTTTCTGAAAACATGGGGGTATATGAGATTAATTAGTCCTATTATCTCTATAAACTAATTAGAACAGAGCTCCTTTAATTACAGGAACTTCAAAATCTAATTAATTAATTCCTAACTGAAGTAGGAAATAGTTTACACTCATACAAAAGTAAAGGTTTTTATCAAGTACAGACAAGCAAACATAAAACTATAGCTTCTCTGCCACAACCTTAGCTGTGGGTAAAGTGACCACAGAAAAACAAAAGTTCACTAGTCCGGACCACGAAAAGATACCCCAGGCTAGTGATTTCAATATGAGAGCAAACCCAGGGCAAGGTGAATATAGCAGTCATTAATTTCTGTTATTGCTATTTACTTATATTACCACAAAATAGAAGAAATCAAAAAATGCCAGAGGACAAAAGTCCTAGATTACAAGATTTTAAAATATCCGCACTTAAGTTATTAGTGTTGCGAAAATAACTCAGTGATGATTAAAAAAAAAAATGTAGGATAAGTCCCAGAAAATTAAACTTTTATTCAAGTATGATCTAGATATTAAATAAAATTAAGTGGAATTATTGCCAAGAATTTAGCAAAATTCCTAACTATATCACCCCCACACAGTAATATGGCTTTAAGAAGCTTAGGATGTGCTGCTGCTGAAATCCCAAAGTGGAAACAAAACTAAAAACACCCCCCTCCCCAATTACTGTGGAACCTGACACCCCAGAGGGAGAGTGCTCCCTCTAGGACTCAGGACTTTTCTTTGAGTGGATGACACCAAAGAGGAAAGTCATATACTTTACCTTTTAAATGTTTAAGGAGTCGTGGATGGGGAGACTAAGAGAGAAGAGACTGGACAATAGCTAACATAATGGGGCCTCTCTGGGGGCACAGTGGTTAAGCGCTGAGCTGAGGCAGCTGTGGGCAGCTGTGGGCAGCTGCTAGGCAAGTTTGACGCCCTGTCAGGGAGATTCCCACATGGCGGGGCAGACCTCTCCTACCTCCCCCGCTGCTCCCCTCAGCAGTGTACTTCATCTGTATACCTGTTCTGCTCCTCATTCTGTCTCTGGTGAACCCTCTGCTGCCCCATGCCTCTGGCCTGTACCCCAGCTTGTATGCATAAATAAATAAACCTTTAAAAAAAAAAAAGCTAACATAATGGCTTTAATGGAAGTGGCATCATTGTGGTTCTCAAAGGAATTGAAAAGGAGATTTTAGGTTGAATTCAGGGACTGTTGAAAGAGCTGAAGTGACTGAAAAGAAATAGAGCTCAGAGAAAAAGGTATCTGTCTTTTTGACTTTGAGATCTGACTATGTTTGGAGTTGAGTTTTGAGTAGTAGTTTGAATGAGGGGAGAGACAGGTACCCCAAAACCTTTCCAATATGGGCATAGGATGTAGGTGCTTGAGGGAGAGTCTTAGTTGAGTATGATCTAAGAAGGTTCAGATCACACATGGGCACTGGAATCCATCCCATCCTGAAAGCAGAGTCTCTCATCTGTGTATTCATAAAGTTCCAATTTTGATTTTAATGGGGACCCTCAATTTGAAGCTAATTTGGATAGAGTTTGAGGAAAGAATTATGTAGATGGGACAATTAAATTCCTATTCATCTTAGGAACTATTAAGAATTATCTGGATAATGGGTTGAGTTGTAAGCTTCCATTTGCCAAAACCACATCTTAAAACAAATTTTTATGATCTGTACTACTTCCATTATTCAATATAATAAGATTCATTTAAGAAAATTCAAGAAGAAAGATGAAAGCACAAAATCACACCCAATGTGAATGACATAAATATAACTTTTGAGTATTTTTCCACCCATGTTTCACTGTCATGTTTAAAAATATGTAGTTATACTTTACTATAAAAAAAAGCTTCAAAGCTGGCAATTAAAATTAGTATCACTTTGTAGTAAACATTTTCCATGTTACCATATTGTTTTCCTAGAAGTGATTTTAGTAGTGACGCAATATTTGAATTGTTATTAAATTAGGTATACATAGCATATCTGAATAAACCTAAGGTCACATATGAGAGTTTGAATACTCATTGTGATTTATAATTTTAAAGTTTCATTCAAACACAATGAATATGCCCAAGAGATTTGTAGAGTATTCGCCTATAGTTACCATTAGTGTATTGTACATTAAGAAATTAGTTAAGAGGGTAATCATGTTGTGTTCCTGCTGCCATAAGGAATGCCGCGTGTAACTTCTGTGTTTTCCTTGGTGGGCCTATATGTTCTTTTCCCTCCCTCCCTCCTCTTTCCCTCTCTCCTTCCCTCTTCCCCTCCCTCCTGCCTAGAAGGAGCTCTGTGTTTCCATAACTACTGTAAGATGAAGAAGAACCACTCACAGCCCCTTGCGAGGCAGACGTGCATTTGTCTGCATGCAGACACAGGTGTCTAGTAAACTCTCTTTCTGTAAGTGAGTGAATAGATTCCTGATAGCAACTTTGACTGGAAAACATCCTTCTGAAGTAGTCAAATCTTAAGAACCAACATGATTAACAAAAATAAGGTATCTTCCTGCCTGAACAAAATGTTGCCCTCCTATAGACAGCAATTCATGTTGCCCTCTAGGCTGCAAGCACAGCTACCATTCCTGTTTATCAAATACTTGGGTTTGAACCCCTTTAGAAGCATTTATGTTGTCAGTTTAATAGCCATTTGAAAAACAACACACAGAAATTGAAAGGATATAATATGATTTCATTCTTAAATAAACAAAGTTTATTAAAGAATGCGCAGTGCTTTGTTTTCTGTTTCATTGAGGTATAATTGCCATACAGCTCTGGGCAAGTTTAAGTTCAAGGCGTAGATCATCATGCCCCGTGACTTAGACACTGTGAAATGATGACCACGGTAGGTTTAGTTACCATCCGTCATCTCATAGAGATGCAAAAACAAAAAAGAAGCCATTTTATCCTTGCCGTGGGGACCTGCACAACTTCCCAGACCTTGAAATCAGTTTGGACACTGCCACTCTCATTTTCTGTTCCCTATTGATTTTTCACACGATAATTGCTTTTATCACAGCAGCCACTGTAAATCCAGTTTCACAAAGCCCTGATGTCATTGAAAGGCATATAGGTAATTCAGTGTGGAAAAGTGAGCTGAATTCAAGCTGTATTTTGCGCAGTGTCACGTACTGGTCTCCAACAGATGTTGAGTGTGACTATGTCTTTTCCTCTAGAATTTAAAGTATTCCATATGGGCTCATGTGAATTTCTTATGATGGCCAGGGTGCCCTGATGCACAGTTTGAGAACTGTGGGTTTAGATTTATTTTTCATTTGTCCTTTGTATTTCATAGTATAGAATCAATGAAAGCTTAATAGTGAGCTGCATAAATAATCTTTCTTTTAAGGGAGGTCCCATCAAGCACCAGATTATGAAATGTTACAATTAATGCACTATATTTAGGTAATATCCCTTGACACAGAGTGATAAGTGTGACTATTTTTAGTTGGGGAAAAGCTTAGAATTCAACTAGCTTTCAGTGTGTGATGCCCTTCATGATTTTAATAGATACACCTTTCCTCCCATTTTTCATAGGTTTTCAAGATTAAAACCCATTACTATTCATTCAAAATATAATATAATAGAAACTATTTAGAACTATTTAGTTCTCTTCTTGGGGAGCATAAGAAAACAGAATATGGATAAAAAATAAAGAAAATCTAACAAGAGATATCATAATACTGAGATAAAAGGGATATTTTGAAGGTTGCCGAAATCGATCTTTCTGCTATGGAAGTTTCAGGACTACTAGTCTATATGAATTAAAACCACCCCTCCTGGGTTATGGTCAAGGCAATTGAGGCTCAGTGAGGTTAAAGGACATTTCGCAGTCACAGATTTAAGACACTACCCGATCCTCCGGGTGCATTAGTTATAAGTTATAACTTATAGTTATAACTATTAATTATAACTTGTGTGCATTAGTTATAAGTGAGACCACACACACAACAGAAGTCTCAGAGAGCCCAGATGTACTATTCCACGAAACCAATGTTGAGAATGTAGTAATTAAATGTTGCATTTGGCTATTAGTTAATGTTATGCTGTTTAATTACCTAGAATTTTAAAGAACAGTACTGTTCACTTTAAGTAAATCGCTATAGGGGAACCTACTTAAAGCTACATTCTGGAGGTGGAAATTTCCCCTGAAAAACTCTTCCTCTTTACTAATTTGTTTATTTGTACTGATGATTGTGTTCATCTAAGGACAGATGTTGGAAGCACTCTTTTGTTTTCATTGTGTAATTCTTGCCCCGGGGCTTCCATTAACAGAGAAGAACTTAGATTTTGCAGTCTCTGTCTCTGATAATTTCATCCACTTCAGTCAAAGAAGAAAAAATTCATTGTGGAACTTCTGAGGCCTCTGTTTTTTGCCTGGAAAAGTGCCTCTTGAGCAGTTTTACTAAGCAAACAAACAGAAACAGAATCAAATGTGGTTCCTGGGAAAGGGATATGTGATGACATTTGTCTTGGGATGGCCTTCGGTGTCTTCCTCCCCGTGCTTATGTGTCATTACCCCATTCACAGCCCGAGGACACTGACCTCACCAAAAGAATGTAGCAGAAGAATCATTCTGGTACTGGTACGTAGAAGGTTCATTCACAAGAAGCCTTGAAGTTTCTGCTGGGCCTTCTAGAACACTCTCTTTAGGTAGGTTCTCTGCAGTGGAAGACAAAAGCCAGGTAATAAGCCCACCTACCCTGGGACTGCCTTGCATACAGGGAAAACAGAAGGAATCACTTAGCTACTGTGGCCAAATCAGCCCAGCATCCAGACATGAGGATGATGAAGGCATCACCTTAGAAAAGAATCCCACAGCCCCAGCCTCTCCAGTTGATGCCACATGGATCCAAGATGAATCATCTAACTGAGCCATTCCTGAATTTCTAACCCACAATGAGCTGCATAAAATAAGAGCTTCATGACCTTAAATTCTGGTGTGTCAGGCAGCAGTGAAAAAGCAGATACTCACACGCTTCTCATTGTCAGTTTGGAGCCGTGCTATGAACGAAGACTGCTGACTTGTCAGGCGAAGGTAACTTACTTAATTTGACTCATTATTTTCTGTTGACTAGAGTCCATTCTCTATCAGGTTTAATGCAAACTTACAGAATGTTATGTTTGACTTTTGCCCAGCAAAGAGGCAAATTATTTCTCTTCAGCAGAAAATGAAGGTCCATAAAATATGGTTTTATCACACAGCAGGCTATCAACCAGTTTTAAATCTAACGTATCCATTCTATCTGGAATTCTCACCTACACTGACTGTATTTCTATTCACATTTGGGATACTACTCTGAATCAGTTCCACCACTGTGCAGGACTTATTTTTAATCAACTAAATCAATCTTTGACATGTATTCACTATATATCTTATCTGAGAGTGATATTTTTAACTTTATTTTACTTTGACATAAACAAATGATTGCACTTCCTCAGTAGGCTTTACATTGTCTTATATCACACGTCCTAGTTAATTCAATGGAGAAGCATATTCCCAACAGTAAATGGTCTCTCAGTACTTAGTAAAACCAGGAAGAGAAGAGCTTCTACTTAGGTTTGCAGTGAGTGGAGTTACTTTCCCCAGAAGCATTCCTGATTCTCCCCACATACAACACTCATGAAAACAACTGAACATTCTTTTTTATGGCTCCAAATCTATTATGTCAGAGTCTGCCAGAGATCTCAATCTGCTTAGGGTACTTGTTTAATTAAAAGTCTATATGCCCTCAACAGACTGGAGACAGTGAGTGGCAAGTCTGTGTAATTCATCTTTACATGGACACTGTCGAACACAGTGCCTACAACAAATTAGACACTCGATAAAGATTGGCTCATAAGAGCAGCAAGTAATAAAAAGTTTATATGACTTTATGTAATTATGTTTTACAAAAATGTACTGAGTCTGGAATTAAGTTCTACATGCGGTATTCAATTTAGGTTTTGAATTTTTTCTTTGACTAAGCCATTTTACCATCTCCAAAATGATACGTGAAAATTATATATGTCTTTGACTTTTCCTCGGAGATAACAATAGCAATTTAGAATGAGAGAGAGTTTTGATTTTACTTGTCATATTTTGAGAAAAATTAAATTTGTTTTCAGAGCATGATTCAAAAAACATATATCAAATTATGTCTCTATATGCTACAAGGATAAACACTTATTAAATAAAATTGAAATTTCTAAAAGGGTGCATGTTTCCTCTTTAGCCATGGGTCTTCTGTGCATGTTTCTGATAATCAAATGAAAATTTGCATTGATTAAATTCTAAATTCCACATAAAAATGTCCCTTCCTTTGTTCTGCTTTAAAATTTGAAGGGCGAATCATTTGCATTTAAATATCCCTTCAGATTGGGTTCCTTACCAGACTCAATACCCATTTGAATGAACACAGAGATAAGAATCTCAGCAAAATGGTGCCTATATTGCTTACAATCCTGCTTAATTACTTTGAATCTGCAATTAAAAATTGAAAACAAAAAATAAAAACTCCAAATCCATAGAAATAAAAATCATAGCAATGATATTTATGCCCAATTTAGGATTTAGCATATATTTCACTTTGAATGACTGGTTGTTTTTCTTGAATGAGCCACCTGTCTTCTTCATAACAACACCGCACACAAAAATGCTAAGAAAACCAGCCTATCTCTTTTGTGAAATTCACTACTTGGTGACCATTTCTTGCCCATTTATTTACTGGTCCACACGTTAGAAATGGATCAAGTTTGTAATGGTGTAATCAGACTGGCTAGGTTTTTTCTTCCTTTTTTTTTTTTTGTGAGCTTTTAAAAAGGGAGACTATTTAAGAACTTGTAACAGTTCCAACTCCATTTCTAGAAACTAATCTTTTTCTGCTATGTCTACTTGCTGCAACGTCAGTCTCATCTGTTCAGATAGTATCTCCCTTTGTACCTTCTCCTGCCTGAAAGGAAAGGTAGTCACAGATCAGATCTAAAATAGATCTAAATAAACTGAGAATCAGTGGTAGAATCATCAAGACATCTAGGTTCCATAATTTTTCCTACAAGTTGTTGACACTCTAAAAAAAGCTTGTGTAAAAGAACTTACTAGGCCTAAGGATAAATAACTAAATTAATTGAACATTTAAATATAGACACAATCTGTTTCAAATACTATCTAAATACTGTTACTCGTTTAACTACCAATATTTCCTAACTAGAGACTTTAGTAGGGTTTGCTTTATTAGCTTCAAAGCCTTGTCTTACATCACTGGGTTGACAGATCTCTCTCTTTTCAACTGTAGTCCTGATTTACAGAATTTCTTTCTTTCTCCTTGCTAAATCAGCCTGCACATTCCAGCTGCCTCCTACTACCCCGTCTGTCTGTGATTGAAGTCAGGTGGGTGTGGACTGAAGGTTTTATTTTACAACCTTTCGGGAAGTCCTCCCCTATTAAGAATAGTAAAACAAAACACTAGTTTTCTTGCAGAAAATTTTCCTCAAAGAATGCAAACCTGTTAGTCTTTTTGGTGCTTTAAAAATATTCCAAATGCAGTCTCTCTGAGGCACTGGTCCCAGTTCAAGTGCTCAGCGGCCACGTGTGACCGGGGGCTGGTCACCTTACTGGACAGCGCAGAGGCCGTTTCCATCAGCGCAGAAAGTTCTATGGGATAGCACTGTTTTAGATAATATATATTCCTTTCTTATGCCTCCTAGAAAATGGTGATAACTTGCTGTTATAATTAAAGTAACGACGAAATCATGTACATCTTGGGGGAAGTTTCCTTACTCTCAAAGTGAATTTGTTATAGTGAATGAGATAGCGCAAACCCTCACCCCCACTTCAAGGCAGCCTGAGTCAGCAAGAGGACAGACATGCCTTCCACCCCCAGCTGTTCATGCGGGTCGTTCTCTTCCCGAGCCCCAGAGAAGACCCGGTTTCTGGTTCCATGACGTGACAGCTCTGTTCTGCTTCTGTAGCATAGTTTGCTTGCTCACATTTTGTGGAAGTAGTAGCTGTACTGGAAGAGCCCGGAGGGGCAGGTATAAAACCCCTACTGACCCCTGCTTTGGGGCTGCACTTCCGCGGATGGGGCTTCAGGCCGGCCGCTGGTGTAGCCCCCGGCGCTGGGCTATTAATAACGGCTTCCGTCTGACTGCTCCCCTGCCTCGTGATTATTGGGCTGCACTATAACAGATTTAGATTGAAGGGAATTTATATCACGGTTTATGTTACCTAAAAAATATCCGTCATCAATGGTCTTCTATGTTGACATTATCTAACTTTTTAATGAAGAGCTCTTAAATTTCTTCATGGTAACTATATAGAATACTGAATTATTCAGTTTTTTCGGAGTCTTACTGACGACAGCTATTTAACCAGAAGGGGATGTGAGCAGGACCTCCTGGCGATTAGCCTTTGGCTATCTTCATCTTATGTTTGTGTGCACGGTAGAATGGTTTATGGGGTAGGGGAGTGGAAGTAGAGTCTTATCAGAGGCAGTTGTCAAACACCACATGTTAATATCTGACGCTACAATACTGGAGTGCATGACCTAGGTGCAGGAGTCTTTCCATCTGTCTCTCCCCCCACCCCCACCCTCCTCCTCCCCATCCCCCTCTCCTTGCCTCTCCCTCTTGTTCTTTATTTGGCCTTCACAGATCTGGCCCATCTGGACCTTTTAGTTTTTAAAACTAATTCCTTCATTGAAAATTTGGAAAATTTTTAAGAATATGGAATTTGTTTCTCTTAAAATATATCAGGTCTGACAATAGCGGATCTAATATTTTGTAGGGCCGTTCAGTGGATTCTGAGAAGCAGTCTCCTACTTGGAAAGAGGAGTATGCATTTGTACTTTGAGGGCCTGTGTGCCCAGACTCCCCCCTCACCCGCCGCCAGCTGCCCCCAGAAACTAGCCTGCCTGTATACCCACTGTCACTGACTCTAGTGGGCATCGGGTCTGTCCCCCAGGAAGAGCAGCAGGCACATCTCTGGCACCGTGTGGCATTGCCCGGGGACCCAAGTGCTTTCACACAAATCAGGCCGCAGTAATCCTGCCTGGTCTCAATCTGGACTAGCCCGTAGTTCACAACCCTTCCACAATTTTCTTTGTGGCTCGAGAGGACATGTATAGAGTGGGCCATTGTGACTACAGCACACAATATAGGCATATTAAAGGGTATTCATTAGACCGTGATGGACAAAAATTTATGAGCTAATGGTCAAAATTAGTCTTGACAATATGACCCACGACAAAACAAATTTAATTTCGATGGATTAGTTTCACATACAAGTCTGTATTTTATTGGGAGGCACTAGTCAAAGAGGATCTAATCTTATTAGGCTTGCTGAGTAGATATCTGTGGAACTATGTCCATAAGTGAGTGAGACAAATATTTGTATGATGGCTGCTAGGAAAGGCAGTTCTAAAGAAGAAAAAAAAATGGTTTGTGCAATCAATGTCAGCGAAATCAGTTGAGTCCTCCAAGGCAATCACGCCGAAGCGAAGCACTCAATCTGCTTTCCTGGATATTTGTTTCCGCGGTGGTTGATTCAAGCCCTTCTTACATTCCTGCTTGAGTCATAGTTCACCCTTCCTGGGGCAGATATGCTAAGAAGCACAAATCTGTTACACACACATTCATGAGCAGGGATGTTTCCCAAGGTAAGAAATACGTACAAAATATTTTCAGAACACTGTAGAAAATCTGCACTATTTCTAGTTCCGGTTACTTTTGTTTCTTGGCACTGAGCTTTATAAATAATTTCTGTACTCTTGTGGGTATAATTCTACAGGAACTGAAGATGAATTTCAGATCAGGGTTTACACAGGCTGTACTGTTAGGGTGTGGGCTAGCCCTCACGGGACTGGAAACCCAGTCTTGTTAAAGGGATGTTTTCACTGCCATTTTGGATAGAGTATTTTTTGAGTAGCTTATTATTTTACATTTCAGAGAACTTCCAAGTGAATCAGCACGACCAGCCTCATCTTAGAGGTGAGGAGACTGAGCCACAGCAGGAGAGTGGTGTGCAAAGCCCCCAGGATAGGCGCTGAAAGACTGCAGAGCTCGATTTGGGCTTTACTACTAGTTGGTAAGCTCTGCTGCCCCTTTGGAAAGTAAGCAAGGAGAGAGGCTGACTCCAAGCTTCTAGAAGGAGTGGCTCCTAGCTAAGCTACCTAGGATACTAGATATTAACATACGCTAGGACTGTCGGAAATCCGTTCCTCGGCTCTGCTGACTCCCTCACCCTGCTTAGCTCCAGTTCACTGTGGCAGCGGAGGGCATCGCCACCAGCAGACAGGTGAGACTCCCCAGCTGCACGCGCTCGTCGTGGCACGAAGGGCTTGGGTGGCCACCAAAGAGCGCGGGATTAGGGAGTCACTAAGTGGAGAAAGCGAGGTGGGATTTGTGAGCCACTGTTTTCCTCTTAGGTTCCACCGTCTGCCTCCCGCCAGAGCGCACGCCAAACAAGCTGCGCCCACTTTTCTTGGCTTCTCTGCTCACTAACTTGTGAACTGCCAGCAGAAACCTGTTAAGGGAATTGCTGATGGTGGCAACTCGGACTTGACCTCGCTTCACTTCCCGTTGGAGCCCGACCACCACCCCGCTGAGTGGCACCAGCGCCCAGCGCTCCAGCCCCGGGCGCGGGCCCGGGGGTTCGTCCTCGGAGCAGTCGCCGCTTTGCCCTGGCCCTGCGCGGCTCCGGCTCCGCACTTCTGCTCGCACCAGCGAAGAGGCGGCAACTCCTGGTTGGAGTGGAGGGATTTTCTCCGCCCGCCGAGGCGCGGGACTTCTGCTTCTCAGGTCCGCCTCCCGTGCGGGCCGGGGACGCAGCCCCTTTGCAGAGCTGCGTCTGTCGCCGGTGCCGCGGGCGTTTGGAGAACCCGGGTCAGAGCTTGGGGCTCTGTCCTTTCCGCGCCACCGCTCGTGAAACTCGGGAGCGGAGGGCAAAGGGAGGGGTTCATGGAGAGACAAGGGGCAGAAGTGGTGCAGAGTATCTAGGGGCTTCCCGGGGCTGGATTGTAGTAGCTGGTGTAGCGGGGACCCCCGCGGCGCTGAGTAGGGTGCCGCTGTTCGGGCTCAAAGCCCTGGGGACCAAGAGCCCGTGCTCGTTGCCCCCTCCCCCTTCGCCACGGAAACTTCCCATCCAGCCCTCTCGGCTGGCGGGCCATAGCCCCCCTATCCTCTGCCGCTCTGTCTTTTCTCGGTGAGAGGTGTTCGCCTCCCCGTGCACCCCGCCACCCCGCCCCCGGAAGCCTCCACGCCTCCCCCGCGTCTCTGCACCGCGCGGTGCCCCCGGAGCGCCCTTGGCCGCAGGTGGGCGCAGAGCCCCGCGGCGCCTGCCTCCCAGCGGCTGCGACTGCACTGCGGGGCGCGCGGTTCCGCTTCCCGCCCTGTGGGTTGCCCTGATCTGGCTGAGCGGACCTAACTGGACTGGCCTGAGGGACCTTCCCGT
Organism: Scalopus aquaticus; assembly: GCA_004024925.1. Taxonomy (NCBI): domain Eukaryota; kingdom Metazoa; phylum Chordata; class Mammalia; order Eulipotyphla; family Talpidae; genus Scalopus; species Scalopus aquaticus. The sequence continues at coordinate 1,743 of PVIJ01009003.1, read as the reverse complement.
GCCCTCTCGGGGTGAGACGACCAGATAATCATCGGACTCAACGGCTGCACACGTCCTGCTTGCACAGCTCAGCACCAGCGCGCGGACCGGGTCAGTAAGTGAAAATCTTAACTCTGATTCACCCTCTGGGAAGGAGAATACCCCCCCACCCCCAGAAGCGCTAAAGACTTCATTTTCCTCCTCATTAAGGCCAAAGGTGGGTCTTGGGATGGGGCTGACAACCCCATTTACTTTCGCCAGAATTTTCCTTTTTCTACTGAAGAATCTGGACTGTTTTCTTGACCCTTCTCAGAAAGAGGGCATGATCTTTTCAGAACAGCAAGTTTTTATTATATTGTTCTGCCCCTTCTTTAAAAATCAAACAAACACCTGTCTAAAGCGAAGGCTCACATTGGATTATCAAAACTGTTCAACAATAGATGCTCATTTAAGCACTCACTGATTTTCCACCAGAAGGAGTCACCCGCTGCTAGGAGCATATGGTGGACCAGAAGGAGGCAAAAGAGAAGGAGACAAAAGGAAAAGTTTTAAAGCTTTTGGCTGTAGGGACCCAACATTTCAAGTCAATGAAATAGAGGATGCTTTTCCAAAGAAAGGCCAGAGCTAAATCCAGGGAGAGGGACGGTCCAAGCTGTTGGGTGAATCTTTGCAACTTTCTGCTTCTTAGGCAAGCAGCTAAGTCTTATAGGCAGCATGCTTGGACAGCCACACCCCATTCCCTGCCCCCTGGATTAACGAGTGAAAGGGGAGGGTGAGGTTTGGGGGATTTTTTTTTTTTAATTTCTGAAAGGTTTTGTAATTGATAACATGTTAAGTTTTACTAAGGTCAACCTGTGACAATAAGGTGCTATTCCAAGAAAGCCCCACATATTTAAGTATGTATTCGGAGCTTCAGAGATTTCCCATTCAGATAATTTGAAATTCTTTGAATCTGAAAAAATAAATACTGAAGTCATTTTCCTACTCAACAAAGAAATCTTTCTACAACACACTCTAAAGATTCACTTGTTCAGTTCTCCTTAAATGTCTTGCACAATGTGAATGCCTCCTTTTGGCTTATTTCAAGAAAAGAGGTTTTCCTTTGTCAACTCATCTTTTAATTTTTTGTGTTTTTGAGCTTTGAATCTCTCAACTCCCTCCATGTGTGCTCCTTCTCTCTTCCACTTTTCCAGAAGTGCAGTCATAAAGCATTGCATTCTCTGGGTAATGTTCTGTCCTGCCTGGAGGCCAGGTCTGTGCTTGAGAACAGCTTTTTGTCCACATACTAACAGCTTGGGGATCAATATTGTTCCTGCAGAGAAGTCCCTGCAGAGCAAGGGGCTCTGAAATACAGAACATGGGGCTGAAATGAAAAAGCAAACTTAGTAAATTGAATATACTCCAAATATGCTTCTGTCTCAGATTTATTCTCAATTTAGTTTGCTGCAAACCTCAAACTCAGACCTCTTGGTGTCTTATTAATTCTATTAATGACTGGTCAGAATTGACTAAGAGACTGTCATATCAGTGTCTTTCTTAGTCTAGGGGAAATGGTTGGCCCTACCAAATACACACTCCAAGATTTAAGTGGTTACTTTCCTTTTTCTCTAATTACTGAAGAATGAAGGCAAATTCAGAAGAGGACCTGACTCCTTGTAATGTTCTATATGAAATTTATGCAGCGGGAACTAGAGTCTAACAGTGAAGCAAATGCACAAGTCTGTGGAAATCTTTCTGTCTGTAGTATGGACCCTATGAGGAGGG